>PVKV010015729.1:36226-53076 GCA_004027835.1 Alouatta palliata
GAAAAAAAAAAAAAAAAAGGTGCACTGGAGAGGGGAAATGTAAGAGACTAAGGGTGGACATTACATAATACAATGTTAAATTATGTACATAGATTCTAAGCTGGCATGGGGAGAAATGCCAGATATAGGTGATGGGTGGAAGAGGGCAGCAAATCACACTGCCATGTGTGTACCTATGCAACAATCTTGCATGTTCTTCACATGTACCCCAAAACCTAAAGTGTAATAAAAAAAAAAAAAGAAGAAGACATGGATTCAATATCTCTATGAATTCAAGGAATTCTTGTGTTGGGAACTTAAAATAAGTTGGATTGGCAGGAAAGGAGGTGGGAAAGGGAGTGAGGGGACAGTTAAAGGGCAATTGTTGGTATTATGAAGCTCATGATATGGCTATCCTCTTTCAGCATATAAAAGAAGAAATACAAACAAGGAACTAAGACAGAAAATAGTGTAAAATTCTTAGACCCTTCTTCTTTCTAAAAAAGTTTCAGTGTTTAAAAAGCCCACAAAATTAATTTGTTAGCCTTTCTCAAGATTTACCATGCTCATGATAAATGGATCCAAGATTTAACAATGAAATTTCTGTTTATAGCAATGCCAGAATATTATAGATGTTGTATTCTCTGTGTTCTCCATTATCATTATTTAAGTTATTTTTAACTCAAACACATTGATTTCAACTATGAATTCACTAGGGCAGATTGCACTCCAAAAGCCAGGAGCCAGAAGGTGAGAACCATACGTAATAGTAATATTATGGATTATAATAGGATTCTGAGTAAGAGGAAGAATAGAGTTTTGTTGAAGTGAAAGATGAAAGTCAACACAGATGGTTCACTTATTTCATGATTTAAATTTAAATTAAAAACACAAAGCTTCCTGATATAGTGTGGTTTTGAATATTATGAATATGTTTTGTCTTCTGATATTTCTTTATCTCTTTTCTTCCTTTATTCCTTAATGATTCACTTCATTTAACTTAACATCTTTTATTTTTTAGTAAGTTAGTAAAAAATCTCCAAAAAAAGTAGGAGAAATTTTAGGATGATGTATGCCGAGTTTGGTAAATACTCAAATAACATCTTTCAAAGTTCACTCTGGCTACCTGTCTGTCTGTCTTTCCTTCTTTTCGATACACATATACAAAGTATTTTCTTACAAAAAAAGAAACACCTAAGAAATCATGACTTTCCTGAACACGTTCCTTGTTCCATGGCTTCATCTCATAAAGAAATAAAATCTTTACACAACCCAATCATTTGAAAAATTATGTCCCAATTATCTTGAGTGTGATAATAAAAGTTTCAAAAATGTAAAAGAGTGAGTGTTCAATGCACTAAGTGTTTTTACAGAAACCTTTTTTCCTAATCATTTTGTTTAGATACCTTTGGTTCCTTTGCTTAGATATAGGAGACTTAATTGAAAATTTAAGTTGAATGATAACTATATCACCAATACTAAAGATGCAGGGCTGAAACTACTTCTATTATACAGCCATACAACACATCCACAACTCAAAATCTTACCTTTTTCCTCAAATTTGTCAATTTCTCGGATATTTTCTGTCTCAGTGGAGTTCTGGAATTTAAGGTTTGCGTAAGTAACTTCTTCAGACATTGATAAATATGTAAAGAAATCTTGACAAAGCGTAAGAAAACAAAAAGGTGAGAGTAAGTTAACAGAGATGAATATTAAACAGGACTTAGGATTTTAAACTTCTGTTTATAAACGGAAGCTTAAGCTTACAAGTTTAAACTGTTTCTAAATCTACAGTACCAATCACCCGTATGTCTGCAAATGAGTCACATCTCAGCTGTGGTTTCAGTTAAGAACACTTAACTATTGCAACATACAACATCTTTCTTCCTCATATTTCTTTTTTTCTCATTTCTATGTATTTACCAACCACAGAAAGTAGTTTTTGAAATTTTGTTTGGATAACATTACTAGTGTCATGCAAGAGTACACAAATAACTAGCACCACATGGTGCAAACATAGTGCAGGATTTATTGGTGGAAAACTTTCAGGCAGAAAAATAACAGAAAAGATGCAGTTCTCAGACACTCACTAGTCTGCGGCTGTGGCCTGGCATAGATGTTCCTTATGTGTCATGATGAAGGTCCTGATAGAAGGGTTCTCTTCACTTGGACACTGAACATGCGGAGAGCACTCCCAAGGAGAATGAGACAGTTAGTGCCATTCCTTTGCCATGTTACATATCTATAGGCTTGCCTAAGAGAGCTAGGGAATGCCTAGTTTCTCTAAATAACAATGTATAGGTTGGCGCAAAAGTAATTGTGGTTTTTGCCTTTAAAAGTTTATGAAATTACTTTAGCACCAACCTAGATATTAAGGGATTTGAGGCCCAGAAACCACACCAGGGAGCATGTATACTGATGGCCAAGATCTGTATACTGAGGGCTCCGGAAACAACTTTGTAGGCCAGGAAAACTATAATCAGCCTTGCTATCTCTCTACAGACTGACTCAATCCATTTGATCTCCTCCTCAGCTAAGCTACCAAAAGTGGGAAGGAAATGAGTCTCCAAAGTCCAGATTTGTGTCTTATTAGTTTGACTCAATAGTCTTAATATTTTTTATTTTATTTTTTTGATCAAGTATGCAAGTGGAAGTGAGGGGGTGGAGAGGACTGTTTTTGAGTATGCTTTCTAATTTTCATAAGTAAATCTTACTTTAAAATTCTTCTTGTCATTTCTTCATGTAAATCATAGAAAATGGTTAAATATTATTATTATTGTACGTATAAAAGAGAATGCATAAAGATTTTTGAAAATCAAAAACTAATTGCTTTATTATGTTAGGATAGACAGGAAAAATGAAAGACTCCCTTTATAAGTGCTACTAAAAAGTAACTAGAAAAATATTACAGATACAAATTAACTAGATATTTTCACAACCAAAATTAACAAAAATACTAAAACTATTTAAGAAAAGAAAAAAATAGAAAAACATTCCTTCAGATTAGAAGCATCAATACTGTAAAAAAAAAGAAATAAATTCACCTAAATATATCAAAAAATTCCATTTCAATTTAATTAAAACTATAATAGATTTTCTCCTGATACTTAAATAAAAAGCTATTGAAATACATCTGAAAATATTGGCAGAAAAGAAAATATATTCAAAATATGATTACTCCATCCTACATACTTTACCAATGTTGGTTTTATCTTTATAACTCTCTGTACCAAGTACCACTATTATCACTCTTATTTTACAGATAGAGAAGTGAGTTGCAAAGTGGTTAAGGCTTTTTTTGTTTTGTGTGTGTGTGTTTTTTGAGAGAGTCTCACTCTGTTACTCAGGCTAGAGTGCAGTGACATCTTAGCTCACTGCAACTTCCACTTCCAAGAATTCAAGCGATTCTCCTGCCTCAGCCTCCCAAATAGCTGGGACTACAGGCGCAGGCCACCATGACCGGCTAATTTTTGTATTTTTTAGTAGAAATGGGGTTTCATCATATTGGCCAGGCTGGTCTCGAACTCCTGACCTCATGATCCACCCACCTCGGCCTCCCAAAGTGCTGGGATTACAAGCATGAGCCACCGCGCCCATTTGCGAAGTGGTTAAGTTTGTATCCAACATCACACAATTGGTGAGTGGTAGAGTTGAGACTTGACCAAAGACTCTGGCTGCCTTGTTCAAATACATGCGCAAGCTCTAATGCCTTTCCTGGTGGGAAAGACTAGCCCTCTGTTCTTCCTAGGTGGATCAAATGTTTGTATATAAATATTTGTTTATAATATTCTCTTTGTTTATAAAAGGATGAAAACTGGCCACTCCACAGGTAGAGCCCTGTTCTGTGTTATATTGCTCTGTTTCTTCATGTGGAAGGTTGTTTCATCAATCATCACTAGAAGATAAAGAGCACGATGAATTGTAAGGGGCAACAACCGAAAAATCTAAAAGTCCTGTTTGCAAGGTATTCTCGTTTGATAAAAATATTTAATAACTATTACTTCATACAAAATCCTTGATTTAAAGCCAGCTAAAACATTTATATCCACATGAACAAGCTGAGATCTGAGATTATTTGGTGGTTTGCCCTTCACAGTCTGTATAAGTTTTTTTAAAAAAATTGTTATTGATATATAATAGTTGTATATATTTTAGAGGTATATGTGATATTTTGAAACCTGAATACAGTGTGTAATGACCAAATCAGGGTGATAAGCATATTCATTCCCTCAAATACTTACCTTTTGCTTCTCTTGGGAACACTACAATTCTTCTTTTTTAGCTATTTTGAAATATACAATAAATTATTGTTAACTAGAGTTTTCCCACTGTACTGTCAAATACTAGAACTTGTTCCTTCTACCTAACTGCATTTTTGTACCCAACCAACTTGTCTTTATTCCCCACAATCCCTTTCCAAGCCTCTGGTAACCACCATTCCACTCTCCACGAGATTCATTCCTTTAGCTCTCATGTAGGAGTGAGAACATGTGACATTTGTCTTTCTGTGTCTGGCTTATTTCAGTTAACATGATGACCTTCAGTTCCACTCACGTTTCTGCAAATGACAAATTCCTTTTTATGGCCGAGTAATATTCCATTGTGTATATATACTACAGACACCTGCACTCCCATGTTTGCTGCAGCACACAAGATATGAAATCAACCTATATCAATTTTCATTCCAGTTGAGCACTAAGAGATGATCTGCCAGTATCAACTACAAATATCTTCCAATATTAGACATAAGTGATAAATTATTCATTACCTAAATTATGTATTTTCTGTGGGTTGTTATAATGAAAAAAAGGGAAGTAAATAAAGACAGGTGAAGGAAAGTGCACAGAGGTAAAAAGTTAGAGACACATATCTTCAGAGTCACATAATTTAAAAGTTCAGAGACCACAGTGACCATGATACACTCGTACAAAAAAGAAACACGCACTTGGGATCCAAAAACAAACAAAAAAGATTATACATTAAAAGGAAAATTTAAGAAGATAAAATAATGGGGCAATTTACAAGATGTAGATAAGACCGAAGGAAACCAAATGGGATAGTGAAATACCCCAGGGGTAGCTATTGTGGGGAGCCTGAGAGAACAATATTGGTAGCAATTAGCTGAAGCAGCAGAAACTATAGCTGATGAAGGCTGCCTCCCTGGAGGTACACTCAGTGAGAAAAACTCCATATTCATTTCCTAGTGCTGTAGGGAAGGATTCTCCCACCTTCTAATCTTTGCTTATTCTTCCTATTAGCACAAACGTGCCTAGAGCTTCAGGACATTAGTGTCCACGGACACTGTACATAAGAGTCAGCATCCCAGGGCACTGAAAAGGGATTAAAATGGTGAAGAGGAGGTCTATAAGAACAAACAGAATATCCAACACAGCTGATCTCTCTCACCCTCAGCATCCACTCTTATTGTTCTGGATGAAAAGGGAACACAGAGGACAAAAAAATCCTGATGCAACAGGAAAATTTCCTTGATCCCTTCACAGTCCTTGTGACGGGGGTGCCTTGCTTACTCAGCCTGCAGCTCTCAACCCCTCACAGGAGGGGGAATACACAGGTGAGTGGATGCAGAAGCCAGAGTGAGTGCTTTTGGGCACCTGCAAGAGCAAAACTCTGTGTGGCCCCACAGAAGCATCTAGGGGGTACTAGAGACCCCTGAAGCCCCAGAGGACATTTGTTACAGTGCACTCTTTTAACTTTGCTGCTGCAGATGGCTTAAGTGTTAACAGCTCAGTGGAGGGGCAATGTGGAAGCCTTTTGCACCTGCACCCGAGTCCTTGTCTGGCATCCAGGAGGAATGAGATTACACAAACAAATTGAGGGGTGGCGATTGTGGAGGATTTTATTGCTGATGAAAGTGGCTCTCAGTAGGAAGGGGTGCCAGAAAGGAGATGGTGTGTGAAGGTGATATTCCCATGGAGTCCAGCCATCCCCAGCAGGACTCCTCCGAAGTCTTGCTATCAAGCCATCCCTCTGAAGTCAAGTGGCTTCTCTTTGATGTCTGGCTACTTCTTCTGTCCCCTCCTTCTCTGCTCTTTGACAGTGGAGTCTGCGGTTTTTATGGGTACAGGATGGGGGTAGGGCAGGTCAGGGGTGGTTTTGCAAAAGGCAACATTTAAGTGAAAAACAGGAATATAAAGTTCTCACCTCGGACCACAGATCCAGGCTTGAGGGTGAGGCTCTCGCCAGGGGCCTGACCCTTTTCTGCCTAGAATGTCTCTGTCTCCTGTCCCTGTCACTATCAGCTGCCATATCATTATGGGTTAATATCAATTCAGTAATACTTTAAAATAGATCTGTAATATTTACTACCACCTCTGCAATTTATAGTGAGCAGGACCAACTGCAGGAAACAGATTTCCCCAAGACCAAGAGTATTATTTTCAGGAAGGAGATTCAGGAGGTGCCAGCTGACCTGCTCTCTCTCTTCTGTTGAGATGCACAGTGGATGACAGAGGGGGAGAAAATCCCAGATGCCTGGGTCTCCTTCCTAAAACCCCCCTGCCCTGAGACCCTCATCATTTTATAATATCAGTGAGAGGTCTCACTTTCATTCTCACTTTCCAGATTTTCTGAAGAAACTGACTGATAATGTTTCATATAATATACTTGTGATGTCATGTTTTGGCTAACTATAGTAGTGATGGATCCCCTAATCATCTGAAGGAACAGGGGGAATAGACAAGGGAGCAGCAAACAAACACCTGTTATTATTATAACACTTATGATGAGGGTTTTGAATCCTCCCAAGGGTGAGAACCAACCTCCAAATAAGGACTCAGGGTTAAATCCGTGCCACACCTGTACAGGCACGTGTGCCAGTTTGGTCACGTCTCGCACAATATCCTCCACTGCTTGCCCTGGTCATCCATGTGCAGACAGCAGTTGGTTAGATCAAATTTTCCACAGACTCCTCCTTCAGCTGCCAGCAAATAATCTAGGGCCAGCTGGTTCTGATAAATCACGTTTCTCATTTGAGTTTCTTGTCAGGCCAAGAGGGATAGAGCTTTGCCTGTTTCATTAGCGAGTATTTCCAAAACAGCTTGCAACTGGATGATCCGGTTGAGCATGTAAATAGGGGTCTGGTATCCCCATGAGCCATCCTCCACCCATGTGGCCAGCCCATAATACTCAATAATTTTCTCCGGTGGCCACTTACCATTTGTCCAATCTTCTATCTTTAGGTTTCTTTTCTCCCTAGCAGAGTAGACTGAATACATTAACAGCCCACCTGTCTTAACAGATAATAGGAAGAAAGAGGGCTTAATGATGCCTATGACACAGCTACCTGTCCATCTCATGGATTACATACCTTATATTGAGTACCATTATATAAACAGGTTCCCTTCGGTGTCCCTGTACATTTATAAAAACTGTAGGACAAAAGAATGGCAGTAAATTTTACGCCCTACCTGGTGTACATACTGAAGGCATTCTTTAAAATTAGTTAATGTTCCTACTGTACAAGTCCAAATATCAAGAAGAACAAGCCACACGATGAATTTCCCTATGCTTCAGCCATGTGTGGACCAGCCAGCTTCTGGGATGTGGCTGGAGCAAGGCTTGTTGTCCTTTTTAAGGTGATTCTGCAGGCCTTGCCTTGGTCCAAGTCTCAGCTGCTGCTGGTTTTTACATGGCTGTGGTGGATTCAGGCTGGGATTCCTCTACCTTCACGACTGTGGGATTGGTCAGGATTAGGTCTGAGGTCCTTTCCATTGTGGCTTTAGATGGGCTGTACTCCCATCCTTTAACCACACATGATTACCTAATGAGAAAGGGTGAACGGGGGAGAAAATGGCTTACAGGACATTTGTTATTTACTCAGGTCGAAGGATCCTAAGCGATTCTCCCTAGAGCTGGTAACTAACTTCCTAACTCAATCTCTCCCCACTCCCGAGGAGTTCCCAGGAGTGTCCAGAGTAGGGGAGGGGGCCTACGATATAAGACTTCATAGGGGAATATCCTGTTTTCCTAGAGGGGGTGCATCTAATTTTGAATAACACCAAGGGAAGTACCTGCACCCACTTTAATCTTGTTGCCTGACACACTTTCCCTAAGCTGTTTCTATGGCCCAATTCATTCTTCGCACTTTTCTGGAACTCTGAGGTCGGTAGGCAGCATGAAGTTTCCAGGTGATACCCAAGGCTGTTGCTGTTTTCCGGACTAAATCTGCCACAGATGCTGGTCCGTTGTCTGATCCGATGCGCAGTGGCAGTCCAAACCTAAGGATAAGATCCCGAAGCAGCACACGGGTTACTTCATGGGCTTTTTCAGTTCTAGTCTGGAAGGCCTCTACCCACCCAGAGTATGTGCACACCAGGACCAACAAATACTTATGTCCCCCACACTTGGGCCTTTCAGTAAAGTCTACCTGGAGATCTTCAAAGGGAGCTGCTCCATAAGCTTGAATTCCAGGGGGAATAGTTGGGACCCTGCCTCACGTTGTGTTGCCGACATGTAATGCATCGCTGTGCCACAGTTTTGGTCAAGGCTGATAAGTGTGGGATGTAAAAGTACTGGCCCGGAATCTTTTCAAGTGACTCTTGACCTAAATGAGTGGTCTCATGTACAGCTTGTACAATCACTGCACATAGCAGGCCTTGGTATTTGGCAGGCCTACCAATTGAGGTCTTCTGGTATTCATCAGAGTCACCGCTGTATAGGGTGCTTTGATATTTAAATTCTTTCCGGAGTTGAGGATAGAATCTTTGATTGCCATTTTTCTTCTTCTTCTTTTTTTTTTTTCATTTTTCCTGACAGCACGAAAAGGCTGTGTTAAATCAGCTAGCCCCAAAGCCAGGGCTGACAGAAGTTTCCCTTTTAGCTCTTGCCCCATTGAAAGGGTGTCTTGTCTTCTTCCCTCCCCCCTTTGTCACTTTGTGTAAGGGTTTGGCCAGTACTGTGAAGTTTGGAAATCCACAATTTGCAAAACCCACGGCTCCCAGGAGTTCTCTCACCTGCCTTTTAGTCTCAGGTTCCGTTACTTTGCAAGCGGCTTGCTTCCTCTCTGCTTCTAGGCTGCGTTCCCCCTTCCAGATGGTGAGCCTCAGATACTGCATCTGCTTTTTGGCAAACCGGGGGCTTTCCTTTTAGACACTTTATACCCACAGTCCTCCAGGTGCTGAAGTAAGGCATTTGTTTGCGCACCCGACTGCCTGCCGTGGGGTGTCCCAGTAGAAGGTTATCAGCATACGGGGACAGTATGCAGGCAAGAAGCTTCTGGGGGGCTGTCGCCTCCCCAAGGATGATGAGAGAGTTTTTGAGCCCCTGGGGAAGCTGGGTCCAGGTGTATTGAGTGGTTACACCTGCTTCTGGGTTTTTTCCCATTGAAATGCAAATAGTTTTTGATCCTCCAAGGCCAATCCAATGCTAAGGAGGTATTCTTTAAGTCTAATTCAGTGAATCTACTATCCTCTGCTGGCAATAATCCCAACTGCGTGTATGAGTTGGGTGCAAAGCCACACAAGCCCTGCATTGGCCTGGGTGATAATATCAGTCTTCTGCTTCTGGCTAGGAAGTCTCCACCCTCTTTCCCAGGGAAAATGAGAGCCTGGAACACCCCACCCCCCCATGGAGGCAGTTTTAGCCTCAGGGAGTCTCTTTTGTTGAATGGGATAGTGGCCCTTGATTTGCACAACAGGTTTTGCCAGAGAAGGCGGGCAGGGGCAGTCCATTAAGTACAAGAAAGTCTGTTCTCTTAACTTAATAGCTTTAACAATATTGGTTTTGTTTGTTTGTTTGTTTTTCTGATTGGGGGTTACTGGTCTGTCATCCGGACCATGAGCTCTTTGGGGGGCATATGAGTCTGGCCCCCCTCTCTTTTAGTCCAGTGGCCCTTCCATTAGATCGAACAGAGCCCCTTCACTTTCATCTGGATCCTCGTGCTTAGGATCACCCTGTTCTCCAGTTGAGTGTGGACATTTTTTCTTCCAATGTCCTATTTCTCGACAAAATGCACACTGATCGTGTTGCAGGCACAGGCGGGCAGACTGTAGGGCTTTCCAGGAACTCCTCTTTTTCCACAGTCTTGGGGGCGGTCCTCTCATAGCAGCAGCTATCAAGTTGGCCTTTCGTTGAGCCTGACTTTCCTTTTCCCTGTTTTTCCCTCTGGCTTCCTGCCTCTTGGTTTACAAACACCTGGTTAGCTATTTCCAATAACTGTGAAGTATTCATGCATGCAAATCCTGCCTGTTTCTGCCACTGAATTTGCCTGGACCTTGGGAGTCCACATTTCTCAGCAGCGAGGGGGATGTTGGTTTCCAGCAGTCTGTCCCTTGGCTACTAAAACAGTCGCGGCCTGCTCTCTTCAGAGGGTTTAAAACTAACTGCAACCACGAGTCCATGTATAGAAATTGATCCAGATGTTCTAGTTTGCTGTATATAACCTCATGCCTTACTTTGGAGAAAAGGGACCTGTCTAGGGTCCCCTCTGGGGGCCACCCTACCCTAAATGCTGGCCAGTCTTCCCTACATAAAGCCCTTAATTTCTCTGGTATCATAGTTACTTTATAACTGCCACTAAATCCCTTCTTGAAAATTTTCAGCACGGTTTCTAAAAGCGTGGGCTTGCTATGGGAGTGACCCATATTAACACTTCAAAGAAACAATTCCCACAGTTAGGAGAGTATTAGTTCACTCACAGCAGTTTCCGCCCAGCGAGATGCAGCACGGAGCACTCTCCAATTTACATTCACTTCAATCCTTTCACAATGCCCAGAGGCTTCTTCACTCAGCCTTCTGTGGCTGTCTCTAATTCCTTCAAATTGCTCAACACCTGAGGCCCCTCCTAATGGGCCCGATACCTTTCACGACTGATGAGTCCGGTCGGACACATCTACACACACAAGCACACATCCAGTCGCTCTCCTTCCAATTCAAAACCATAAGCAAAAAGCTTCCAAGGTTAGTTACAGAGAGAGAGAGAGAGAGAGAGCGCTACATTTGAAAGTGCCAAATCTGGCACCTGTGGGTGATTAGGCCATGCTTCCAACCCAAAATGGGGTGGGCTACTTTCCTGGGTTCAATCTTACCAGAGTCAGGGATCCAGACATCTCAAATACCCGTTCCTTCTCACTGTTCAGCCACTGGGTGGATCCATACTGCAGGGCCTCCCTGCTCCGCTCTGGCGAGGTTTTTCCACGGGGCAAATACCTGTCCAGGAGCACTCTCAGGAGCAGGAGTCCCCTGCAGGGATGCTCCACAGAGCTAGGTAAATCACCTGAGAGACCTTTTCCTGCCATCTGCTTTCTGAGACTCGCTTCCCGGCCAACACAGCAAAAATGTAGCAGGATCGCCCGCTGGAAACAGATTTCCCCAAGACCAAGCATGTTATTTTCAGGAAGGAGATTCAGGAGGCACCAGCTGGCCTGCTCTCTCTTCTACTGAGAGGCACAGTGGATGACAGAGGGGGATTGAATCCCAGATGCCTGGGTCTCCTTCCTCAATAGAACAGAGCAGAATTGTGTAGAGCTGTGTGTGGGGTGTAAACCAAAGATAAAATTCTAAGATCCTCCAACCATCTGAATGGACTTCCTCTTAAACCAGGGCTCTTTGAAAATTTAACCTGAGAGGTTGGTTCAGGTCATGACAGGAAGTGTAAAACAGGAATTTACAAGTATGTGTAACAGACATTTGTTTTCCATGACCTCCCTCCTGCGCTGCCTCGATGGCTGCAATCAGACTTTACTTAATGGTAGTCTTGCTGTGTCACTGAGATAAGAGTTCAGGAATGCAGCTGCAGAGCAATCAGGGTGGGGGTTGGGGGTCAGCTTGCATGAAGGGGATTTTCTGAGGCAACTTGTCCCTAACAATTAATGACCTAGCTTCTGTTTCAAGGAGGAAAAAAAATCCTTAGGCATCAGAGAGTCCATGAAAAGTCTCCAAGTCAACATTTCAAAAGGGGCTAAGAGCCAACCCATTTCTGGGACTAGTACCCTCAGCAGGGCAAGGGGGCAAGAGCTTTTCCCAGGTAAGATTTATTTCTTGGAAACTGAGGTCCCCTCGGAATATGCCAGAGGGTGCATTGATGGCCAAACTTAATTTTGTTACATATCATTTCTAGGGTGGTATGACTTCCAGCTCAAAGTCCATCCTGTTCCTCAGTGGGACTCCTATAGCCAAGGGGCTTAGAGTCAAAAAAGACTTATAGCCAATTAAACATTCTAGGCCAGACAAGAATAGAGGTGCCAGGGACTCATTAACTGTTAAAACTGTAAGCAATTTAAGAGCAAAAAAACCAAAAGCCAAAAAGTAAGGTTAATATTTCTTTCTCTCTTTTTTTTTTGAGACGGAGTTTTGCTCTTGTCACTCAGGATGGAGTGCAGTGGCTCAATCTCGGCTCACTGCAACCTCTGCCTCCTGGGTTCAAGCAATTCTCCTGTTTCAACCTCCCAAGTAGCTGGGATTACAGACGACCGCCAACGTGCCTGGCTAATTTTTTTTTGTATTTTTAGGAGAGATGAGGTTTCATCATGTTGGCCCAGCTGGACTCAAACTCCTGACCTCAGGTGATCCACCCACCTTGGCCTCCCAAAGTGCAGAGATTACAGGCATGAGCCACCATGCCTGGCCAAGTTAATATTTCTATCATTGATCCCGGACCACACTAAGGGTCAGACTGCTATTTCTCCCAACCCAATAACAAGATGCAGATGAACTGGGGAGGAAGATAGTTTTGATTTCTGTAACCAGTTATAGGGAGAAGGCCTGGAAAATATTGCCAGACCAACTCAAAATTACAAAGTCTTCCAGAGCTTATATACCTTCTAAATTATTTGTCTATGTGTAAGTGTCACTCATCTAAAAATATAAGTGATTAACTTCTTTTAATCTACAAGTGAGATCTGAGTTCTGAAGAGCTTCCTCTGGAGGCTCAGTAAATTTACTCAATCTAAATGGGTCCAGGTGCTGGAATGATTACCTTATCTTGTCTCCTGCTAAATCATGGAGGTTTGGGAAATTCCTAAGACCCCCGATAAACTTGTTTGTGGAGGTTTGGGAAGTTTCTTCAGACTCCCAGGATTAAACTTGTTTAATCCTAAAGGGGTCCTGTTAGGATTCCTTCATTATCTTGTCCATGGTCCAAGGCCAAGGAAAGTCCTAGGCAAAATTCTTGGTGGACTTTTGTTATAATCCAGGCTTTGTATGAGGGCACTGTCTCTTTTAGCTTTTAACATTTAACTTAACCACTCAGTCAGTACTGAAACAGTTGTTATGGAGGACTGCGTTAGTGAGACCTGGCCTGCCACATCGTTATAAAGCCAATCCCCCATGGCTTACATTTGAAGCATATCTGTTGCTTCATCCGGAGTGCTCCACTTGGCATTTAAAGGTGGAATAGGACAATTCTCAGAGTAAATAGTTCTCACAGTCTTTTAGCCAGTCCACCAAGTAGCCTGTTCTTTTGGAATAACATCCTGTGTGTCTGGATTATATATACTCATCTGCAGTTGTTCAATTGTGAGCTATGGGCTCTGTATCAAGCAAAACCTGCTGTTCCACTCTGAAGCATTTAAAACCATAGACACTGCATCTAAATTAATTACTCTCACAATCCGTTTTAGTAAAGGTTCCTCATGGAAGCTAATTATATTTATTTACAAAATGGAACAATTCCTTCACATTATACCCTGTAATTTCAGAAGTTACTTAGTTTTACCCCTTCCCCACATTGACTACCTTGCAGGAAACCAAAGGTCTCAGAGGTACTTTCTGGTATCCCGGCATAATTTTCTCTTTTGTGAGTAGCCTTGAGGCTAGTGATCAGAGCTCAGATAGACCCGAATCTAGGCTTGGTTTAGCCTCAAGGCCTGACCCAGCATTCTCTTACTTTAATTTAAGCTGTTACAGATGTGAAAGGAAAATAAATCTTGGGACCCCCAAATCACTAAGCCAAAGGGAGAAGTCAGGCTGGGAACTGTGTCAGGCAAACCTGATTCCCATTTTATTCCATTGACTTTCACCCTGACATATAAATTGATAGCTTATCTTCACAGGTATGGGACAAAGCACAGAAGTCTAAGTCATCCCTCTGATCATCTGAAACAAATGCATCTCTGCTTCTTCTGTCCTTTTGTTGGTATAAAAATGCAGATTCACTGAACTAGACTGAGGCAGAAGTGACTATTCCTTTACTCCTTCTCACATGTAATTGTGTATTCAGTGAAAGGCTGATCAAAGTCTCAAAAGAATGCAACCATTTGTCTCTTATCTTTCTACACCTTTTAAAAATTTCTTCCTCTTTCCCCAGTATCTGCCCTTTCTCCTTTAATTATTGAAGCCCTCAAAATCATCTTTGGAGAAAGGCACAGACCTGTCTCCCTGGCACATATCCTTACCCTTGTCAACATAAACTTTGAAATTAATTGAGACCTGCCTCAGATACATTTTGGTTCATATAGGTAACAAAAAACAATGGAATGAAATTTTTTTTTAAATTTGTTTTTATTTCTTTCTGCATCCAGTGATCCAACTTCTTAGTATTGAATCCATATCTAAATTCCACTGGTAACATTTACCTTTAATAGCTGAGTGCAACACAGCACAGATATATCTCCATACCATGGGCAACCAGCTTGCCGTAGGTCAAAGATTAACCTAATAACAGGTGTACTATAGCTTTCTTCCAAAATATAATTTTTCTCTCTCCAGTTCTCCACTTCCTTTAAAGGCAAATCATAGTAGGACCAATTTATTTGCAAAATCAGTTTTAATCTTATTATAATTTGCCTGATTATTTGCATAAAGTGCAGCATGAATAACTGTTCATAAAGGCTCTTTTAAATTGGCTTTGCTGGAACTTGTCATCATAAGGAATATCTGATTTGATTTTTAAAGGCCTCTTGAGCACAACTAAGAATTTATCTGTGCTTGCAGACACCTGTATGAATTGGGTGAATTCCTCTTTTCTTGAGTTTCCAAAATTACTTGAGGTTTCTGGGCCTGAAAGCATTCATGTTTCTCATTTATAAAATGTTAATATCTGATAGACAGCTCAGGATTTCATGCTTCCTAGGTTTCCATTAAAATTTAGAGTTATTAAGAATAAGAATTCTAGCAAATTGTGTAATTCCATGTACAAAATATGCCAAAGAAGATGTGTTCTTATTGATAAAGATAATAATTTTGTTGAACTCAGAAGTTATCTAAAGGTTAATTCAAATTATGGACTTAGGTTGTTTATGAAACAAGCTAGAAAGAAACCAGTAACTAGGGGAGAGAGATATAGATTCGTTCCCTATGTTAGAACAAGGTTTTCTTAAAATGTTGATTGGACAAGAAGCTTTGATTTTTATTCTATAATCTGTTACTTTTTGAAAACATCTCAAATTTAGATCTACAAAGCGTAACTTCGTTGTGTTTGTTGTTTTTAGCTTGTCTTTCATTGAAGGAGCCTGAAATAATCACTATCCCCTTCAACTTTGTCAGTTCCTATTTTTTTTCCTCTGGTCTTAACTGCTATTGTGGTCTAATGCTGAAATATTTATTTTAGAAGTGTAGAAAAGCAATGCTTTCCTCCGGTATAACTTGATTCTGTCCTCTCGGCTTTTCTTGATATGTCTACATCGTTTATCAGGTTTGACTTTCAGGTTCTCAAGATGGGATTCCCATAGGAGAAGCACTCACTGCAGGAGGTTTTTCTTTGCCTTTTGGTAACTGATTAAGAAACAGATTTTATATTTTATCAAAATAATTTCTATGTCATTTTTGTTAGGTTTTTGATTGCTTAGGAAAACTGAGATTTAAAGGAATTAAGGTTTTTACATCATTTAACTTTCTGTATTAAAACTCTTTCATAATTGGAAATGACCCAGACATCTCATGAGCATCTGAAATAACTTCAAGATATTAAATTACACAAAAAGTTTACCTAGAGCATTTATGCCATTCATATTTCTTTCACTTTTTAGCAATTATCTATATTACTTATGAGAAATGCGATATCAAAGCTATTCATTATTTCCTTGTTAACCATTTTTATAACTTCTGCATATTAGATGTTCATCTAAGTAAGAAACACAAAGTTAAATACATGGATACTTGCAGCAATAAAGCAAAAGTTTCAGCCCTTTTTATTAAACAACATTAAATTAGTCTTATTTATCAAAAAATCACACAAAGATAATTTTGTTCTTGGCTGGGTTTATAGTCTTACAACCTTTTTGCCAAACTCTGACATTTTAAAGTATCTAGCAGAGACAAATGTAAAACCCAAGCAAAAAGATATGCTGACTATTCCAAAGACATTTCTATTTTTATTTTACAAATTACCTAAAAGCTATCTTGTTTATTAAAGATTTACATAAGTCATGTAAACTTGAAAAGTGCTGACTCATTTACTTAATTTATGAACACTTTTTAATTTATAAGCCAATTAGTTACCCTCTAAAAACAACACATAACATCCAGACACATATACCTATACTGAAGCTTCACAGAGAGGTGTGACTTGAGGTTTAAGCAGAGAAAAACCCCAGACCAAGCTTTGGAGTACTTATAACTTGAGAGGTAAGACAGATTCTTGTAATCTAAGGAAGATTTTCAGTAAACTAGGAGATATCTAGTTAAATTTGAATTTCAGATAAAAGTGACATTTTTTTTTTATATATATATACTTTTTATTGCATTTTAGGTTTGGGGGTACAAGAACATGCAAGACTGTTACATAGGTACACACATGGCAGTGTGATTTGCTGCCTTCCTCCCCATCACCTGTATCTGCTATTTCTCCCCATGCTATCCCTCCCCAACTCCCCACCCCCTGCTGTCCCTCCCCTTTTTCCCCCCGACAGACCCCAGTGTGAGATGCTCCCCTCCCTGTGTCCATGTGTTCTCATTGTTCAACACCCGTCTATGAG
>PVKV010015730.1:0-52990 GCA_004027835.1 Alouatta palliata
GGGGTGTTGGGGAGAGTGGGGGCCGAGGTGTGCCTGCCCGTGGGGCATTAGGGGAGAGTGGGGGCTGGAGTGCGCCTGCATGTGGGACATTGTCTTGCTGGGTGCTTGATGGTGTCAGCCACTATCCTGTGATGGCTGATGACCCTCTCTTCATATATTCCAGTTATTCTGTGACACTGCACCCCTAAACTTAGCAGCTTAAATAGTGTGCTTTTTCCTCAGTTTGGGTAGGTCTGGGATCCGATGTGGCTCAGCCAGGTCCCCAGTCAGGGTCTCTTCTAGGGCTTCGTGAAGGCGCTGGCTGGGCCGCTGCCATCTCAAGGCCTACGTTGGGGAGGGTCTGCTTCCAGGCTCCTCATGGGTTGTCGTTGGGACCTGGTGCTTTGTGGGCTCTTGGCTGGGACCCCTTTGAAGTCCTTACCACGTGGGCCCCTCCACAGGGCAGCACACAGCATGGCAGCCGGCTTCGTTGGAGGCTGAGAGAGGCGGGTGGAAGCCACGGCCTTTTTTGGATGGAGGCAGCTCTGGCTTCTGTGTGTTCTGTTCTCGGGGAGGGAATCTCTGGGCCCAGGCCATACCCCATGGAGAGGAATGCCGGGAGGCAGGGTTGTGGGGCCATCTGGGAAACTGCCCCAACTCTCCCTATTTCCTAGACTTGGAAACTGAGTCCCAGAGAGCTAGGCTGGGTCATTCAAGGCAGGTTGATGGTGTCAGCACTAGGGTGTGAGTTCTGGTTCTGCCTCTGAAGTCCAGGTTGTTTATCCTCTGGGAGTCTGCCCCAAACTCTCACCGGATGCCTTTTCTGCCTGAGGCCCAGTAAGCAGGGCCCACAGCCAGGCTGCCTGCCCTGCGCTCATCCTTGGCAGGAGTGGCCGTGTCACAGGGGCCTTGCTCAATGTGGAGCTGGGTTGCATGCTTTGAGCACATCCTCTCACTGCTCCTCACAGCAGCTCTCTGCTTAAGACTGCGTTCCCATTTTACGAAGGAGACTCTGCGTAGCACTGCGTTCCCATTTTACAGAGGAGACTCTGGGTAGCACTGCGTTCCCATTTTACAGAGGAGACTCTGGGTAGCACTGCGTTCCCATTTTACAGAGGCGACTCTGCGTAGCACTGCGTTCCCATTTTACGGAGGAGACTGCGTAGCACTGCGTTCCCATTTTACAGAGGAGACTCTGTAGCACTGCGTTCCCATTTTAAAGAGGGGACTCTGCATAGCACTGTGTTCCTTCCCATTTTACGGAGAGGACTCTGCGTAGCACTGCATTCCCATTTTACGGAGGGGACTCTTTGTAGGACTGTGTTCCTTCCCATTTTACGAAGGGGACTCTGCGTAGCACTGCATTCCCATGTTACGAAGGGGACTCTGCATAGGACTGCGTTCCTTCCCATTTTATGGAGGGGACTCTGCATGGCACTGTGTTCCTTCCCATTTTATGGAGGGGACTCTGCATAGCACTGTGTTCCCATTTTATGGAGGGGACTCTGCGTAGGACTGCATTCCTTCCCATTTTACAGAGGGGACTCTGTGTAGCACTGCGTTCCCATTTTACTGAGGGGGAAGTGGAGGCATGGAGCGGCTCAGGAGCCATGCAGAGTAGGTGTAGAGCAGGCCTGACTGTGAGCCAGGTCCCAGGGCCTGTGCTGTGGCCCCTTCATGGCGTGTCTGGGAGATGATGATGCAGAGGCCCCAAGTGGGTGTGAAGAGGGTTACACAGTGGTGCCTTTTGAGGGGCGTTCAGGAGGCAGGATCTGTAGGAACTGGTGGTGGGCGAGATGCAGTACCTGGTGATGAAGGGGCCACGTGTTGCCTGGGTGGTGGCTGTTCAGGAAGGGGCTGTCAGCAGGCAGAGCACGTCCTGAAGGCTGAGCGCGCTCCCAGGGAAGGTGCTGGTCCTGTGGTCTGTGTACTTATCATTGTGCTTTCTCTCCTGACTTTCCATCATCAAAACTGGACACCAGGTGAGGATGTTCTGGAATCAGGGCCTGCTTTGTGGCTCACACCAGGCTCTTCCTGGTGGTTCATGCTGATGGTGGTGCCTCGGGGTTCTTCCTTCTTATCATCTCTGTAAAGTGCGTGGAATTTTCACAGGCATCCTTTGAGATTCAGAGTGACACTAAATTATTGATTTCAGTCATCAGGACACAGTGTGTGTTAGGTTTAGGGCTGCAGAACTGATCTGAGAATGCTTTGATCTGCACAGGTATCAGCGTGGCTGCCGATCTTTGGCTGCAAATCTGCAGCTCCTCACTCAGGATCAGAGTGAGCAGAAGCAGAAGCCGCCCCTCCTGGCCTCAGATGACAACGAAGATGATGACGTCCCAGAGGGTGTGGAGAACGTGATAGGTGTGTGGGGTCTATGCCGTGGCCTCAGGTCTTGGGCATTGTTGGGCTGTGTCGTCCCCACCCCTCCGCCACCTGCTCCAGGACTGCACTTCCTCCTTCCTCGTCCCCTTTGCCGAGTGCATGGCTGCTGCCCGTCCTCTGGCTCTGGAACTCTACCTGTTCCTGCCCGTGGACAGTCTCTTCCTGTGTGCCGTAGAAGCCCCTTTTCCCACCGCCTCCCCACCTTCCTGAGCCTCCCCATCTTCCTGACCTGCTTGCTCTCAGGGGCTGGGTGTGTCTGCAGGAAACAGTTCTCCCAGGAAATTGAGGTGGGGTCTCTGGGGCTCAGATCTTTGGCTCCTTGGCCCCTAAACCCTGCTTAGCTCCTAAACTCAGGAGCCATTTCGAACTCCCTTAAACCACATTGCACTTCGCAGGGGTTTCCATCCCCTGCCCTGTCCCCTCCTGTGGGGCCTCCGCTGCACAGAGACCAACCTGGGAAACAAAGTGAGCCCCTTGAGGCGGCCATCCTGGGACTGGCTTCTGTCCCCACACTGCCCCACCCTCTTGCTGTGGGTTGGATGAGGTCTTCCCCGGCCCCAGGCAGGGCTTCCTCATGTCCCCTCCCTTGTGAGACCCCCATCCTCCCAGTATCTCCCAGCTTCCTGATGGGCCGGCAGGGCCTTGCCGCCTGTACTATGCCACGCTCTGCTCACATCCCCTCCGCTCCCTCCAGGGCAGGTTTCTGCCCGGAGTTGTCCACACCCCACCTTGACCGTGACCCTCAGGGCGCCCGCGGCGCTGTTGCCAGCCCTGAGCCAGCATGCACTCCGGCTCTTTCCTTGACCTTTGCTTCTCAGAGCCCTCCCAGGTTGCGTGGTGGGTGCCCGTATCTGTGCTGGGCGGCTTCTAGTCCCAGGTGGGGCCCTGGATCTGTCCCTTCCCCTCGTCTGCTGCCTGCCCCAGGCTCGCTCTGTCTCCCATCCCCTGCAGGCAGTCCCCTCTGCCCTCATTCCAGCTACCATGCTGGCTCCAGACTGTCCCTCCACCCTCCGCTGTGGTCATTCATGGAGCTTCTCCGTCAGGTCTTCCCGGGGCTGCTTGGTGCCCTTGGGTCCAGGTTTCCACCCTGCTGAGGCTTGCAGGGTCCTCACTGTGCAACCCGACCTCCTCCTTACATCCTCTAGGCTTCTGTATGGTTCTTCTTAAGGTTCAGCCTGTCGCCAAGGCCTGGTCCCTGGGAGAGCATGTCTTCATGCAGCCACCGGCTGGGAGTTTTCTCTAGGAAGCTTTTCCCAGCCCTCCTTGGTCCCATGTGAGCTGTGGGCCCTTCCCCTGGCCTGGGTGGGGCCCTTGATGTTGGCCTTCACCTGGGGGCAGGCAGTTGCTCCTGTCACCTGCTCTGATGGGGTGGAGTTGCTTCGTAGGAACAGAGAACTTAGGAACACAGATTTATGTGATTATCTGAAAACACAGAGAAAGAAATGTTCTTTTCCTGTTAATATTATTCTGAACGTAATTCCCTTCCGTGTGTGCATTGAGTAGTGTATGGGCTGGGTCACCTTACAGCGGGAAGACTAGGAGCTTTGTGCAGACTGCCATGCATCGCCTTCCTGTTCCTGCAGAGCAGCTGCTGGCCGGGCTGAAGGACAAGGACACTGTTGTGCGGTGGTCTGCAGCCAAGGGGTAGGTGTCGCGGCCGCAGGAGCGCACTGGGGAGTGGGCGGGCCTCTCAGCCACTGTGCTGAGACTTTTGAATCAGGAGAACTTCACGTGCGATTCAACAGATATAGATTCCCAAGCGCTTTGGAGCCCAGCGTGGCTTCCTCTAACTGATGCGTGTCACTTTACACATTGGTGTGAAGATGGTTCCTGAGGCGGAGCTCCAGGCTCCTCCGTCCTCCTGCCCTGGCTGGCCCTGCTAGGTCACGAGCAGGCTGGGTTTGCCTGTTTATCCTCTAAATGTTCCCGTTTTTCTCACAACCTCATCCCTGTGCCCCACCTATTGTTCCCCACAGATGGGGTCACGGCTCCTACAGTGATGGTGCTCAGGGAAGAGACCTTTTTTGTGGGGTGAGCAGGTACCAGCCCCTCATTCATCCTTCACTAGCACCTATCATACCTTCGGGAGCTGACATGCAGCCCGGACCTCCGTGGAGGTCGTGGGGCAGATCCAGCGGGGCCAGGCCTTGAGCACAACTGGTGGAGCCCTGGCCTGGAGGAGCTGGTGGCTTTGTGGGCTCAGGGCTGTGCAGGGACAGCAATACACATGATGCTGAGGTGTGTCAGGGGGGCCCCTGCCGTGGAGGAGATGAGCCAGGTGCAGCGACGGGCAGGTGCTGAGGTGTCCGGGGGCGGGGGGTGCCTGCTGTGGAGGGGACGAGGCAGATGCTGAGCTGTTGGCGGGGGGTGCCTGCTGTGGAGGAGATGAGGCAGGCGCAGGGGCTGGCAGGTTCTGGGGGGCGGGAAGGCTGTTCTCCTGTGCATCTGTGCTGGGTCCGTCCACACCATGAGCTCTGGGAGGAGCTCCACGGGGCTTCAGGGGCTTGAGCAGGCCTTTGTGTTGCTCTCCACGGGGATGGCTTCTCAGCCCAGAACCTTGTCTGGATGGGTGTGATGGGCCCACGCAGTGAGAGGCTGGGCGGGCCTTCCTAGGGTCCTTCCTGGAGGGCTCCGGCTGGGACCTTCCCCACGGGGCCATCTCCAGGGACTTGAACCCTGTGAGCTGGCCCCAGGCGGCCTCCATGTGGGGCCATGAGCTCATGTCACTTGGCCTGATGGGACCCTGTACAGTCAGCATTTGGGGTGGCAGACAGGAAGCCCGGCTCCAGTAGGGAGGGTCAGGGTGAAACCCTCAGTGTTCACCTGCTGCCTCGGTGCCCTCAGCCATCACTGGTGGCTGGCAGTGTCTGTGTTACGGTCGTACACGGTGACCTGCCCTGTGCCATGTGTGCCCACTCGTCCTCTTTGTATCTACCTGGCTTCAGATGTGTGCAGGCTCCTTTACCCTGCAGCGTGTTTTACCACAGGGCTCCAAGCAGGGAGCAGGCTCCTTCCTTTACGCTCCAGCATGTTTTACCACCAGGGCTCCGAGCAGGGTGCACATTCCTTTATCCTCCAGTGTATTTTACCGAGGGGGCACTGAGCAGGGTGCAGGCTTGCCTAGAGTTGGTCCCTTCTCTGCTGGTCTCTGGAGGAAAGGATGGTTGCTCAGGCATTCACACATGTCACGCATGCCCTCGGTGACAGGCTGGTTCCCCTGACGGATTGCTGCGTTTCTCTTTCAGTATCGGGAGGATGGCTGGCAGGCTTCCCCGAGCGCTGGCGGATGACGTGGTCGGGTCTGTGCTGGACTGCTTCAGGTATGTGAGAAGAGCAGGGAGGTGTGTGGGCCCGACTCTGAGTTGGGAAGCCCTGGCTTTCTTTTCATTGAGCTGTTTGTCAGAACTCCAAAAGCTCTTTTTTTTACACCATTTTGAAGTTAAACATAACTCTTGTTACTTCCGGTATGTTGCTTTTATCAACTCCATTCTGTTTAAAAAGCTTAAGGATAAAGAGACATCAGCTTAAACGTGTACCCATGTAGGAGTTTATTCTGAAAGGAGAAGCTGTGCTGAATGGGTTGGAGCTGCTCCGAGAGCTTTCTGTGGGCGTATGTCCTGGCCTGCCCCTCAGCTGAATGTTAGCCACCTGTGTCTCCCAGACCTTAAAGTGAGGCTGCTGTGACTCAGGCCTGAGTTTGAAATTGCATTTCCTTTGAATGAAATGGGAGGCTTTGGGAGGCCAAAGTGGGAGGACTGCTTGAGCCTGTGAATTCGAGACCAGCCTGGGTAACAAAGTGAGGCCCTGTCTCTCCAAAAAGTTAAAAAATTAGCTGGATGTGGTCCCAGCTACTCAGGAGGCTGAGGTGGGAGGATCACTTGAGGCCAGGAGTTAGAGGCTTCAGTAGGCCATGATGGTGCCACTCCCTCCTGGACAGCAGAGTGAGACCCGGTGTCAAAAAAAAAGTTGAGTTTCGACAGCCACAGGTGCTGTGCTGTGTCTCTCTTGTCAGCCTTTCCGGGAGTTCCGGGGGTTGGGGCCGTGTGGCTTGTGTGTGGTAGGGGTGTGGGCTGGGGTGTGCAGGTGGCAGGGCCTGGGGTTTCTGGCCCGGTGTGCTCACACGTGACCTCCCAGGGAGTCTTCCTCCTGCTTGTGTGAATGTCTCCCCCAGTTTGAGAAGCAGAGGGTTGAGAAAGGCGTCTGCATGCTCAGGACGCCAGGTGTGTGATTGTCCCTCATTAGCCCGGGCACCGAGGAGAAAGCTGTGGTGTCGGCACTTGGGAGGCCCTGGCTCTCGCAGCCTGTCAGTCACAGGGGCAGCTCTGCAGCAGCCCACAAAACCTTGTTTTCCTTCTGGAGCAGATTTCTTGTGCATTTAGCCTCCAGCCTGCTCAGCGACAATTTCAGGAGCACAGGAAACAGTGTGTCAGATATGGGTCATCTTTTTCAGAGCAGTGCGCCTGTGTGAGAAACATTCTTCCAGTGGCAACATTCCTAGTGGAACACACGCTGTGCGGCTGTTTACAGTGACCGCTTGGTGGGAGGCAGGGGTTGGGGCATGGTAAGTGCTCGGCTTCTCTGTGTGTGACCTCCTGCTTTGTTTCAGGCATGTCCCTGGAGCTCTGTTCTGGTGGGCTTGGTGGGTGTATGTCCTCACCTGCGGCCTTCATGGCAGTGTGGTGGGCTCTGAGGTGGGCCCTGGGCCTGCCTGCGTCTGTCTGGAGTTGGCCTCTCTTCTGGCCGTGGGGGCCACCTGCTCCTTAGGCCTGGAGTGTCTCCTTCAACTCACCGCCCATCCTTCCTCCCACACGTGCAGCCTCTCCCGACTGTGTGTTCCTTACTCCAGCTCACAGTCTTGGTCTAGTTTCATTTGTCCTGGCTGGTTTAATCTTCAGGTGCTTCTTTACCTTTAGTTTTGTTATTTTATTGTGCTCATTCCGTTTTTGTAGCTAGGTTCTGGGATGGGATGGCCTTTTTACTCTTGAGTTCTTAGGGCCTTCATCCCAAAGTAGCTGTAGGGCCATGGCCCTGAGTCCTCATGGGATATAGCTCTGGACTGCACCTGTCTTCCCTTCCCCTGGGTGCTTAGTGTGTGGTTGTCGACTGTGGCATGAAAAGGCACAGCCTCGAAGCAGGATATCTGAAGAACCAGGAAGCCAGGACTTGCTGAGTGTGGGGTGGGCTGCAGCCCTGTATGGTGGCTGCTCCAGTCTTGTCCTTCCCTGGGACATGTGGTGAGCTGCCAGCCTCTTCTGAAACAGCCTGGAGAAAGGGCATTAATTACATTAACCATAAGAACACCCAGCACCCAGGAGGGTTAACTTACTCCCTGCTCCATTCCTGGGCTAGATTATGCAGTGAGTGGAGCTGCACCCATCCCCAGGGGTTCAGGACCTGTGTGGCTGGTGTGGCCGTCCCCTAAGTGTGCACAACTCATGCAGGACCTGTGGCTTCTCCCCAGTCCCATCACCAGCCCTACAGCATTACCCAGGACCCAGGGAGTAGCGCCAGACCCCAGCTGTGGCAGAAGCAGGGTGCCTGGGAGAGGAGTGTGTCTGTGTCTTTGCCAAGCCCCTTGGGTTCTCCTGTGAGCAAACCGACTGAACCTGCGTCTGGGCCCGGCCGTGGGTCCTGCTGACTTGATTTGCCTAGAGCATCTTCTGGACACTTGGTGTGGGGCATCTGGGAGGCGTGGCATTACGCTGTGCCTGTGTCAGCAGGAGACTCACCACATGCGTTCCTTTCTGTTCCAGCTTTAAAGTTTCGTTGAGGTTTTTGACTAGGCGATATTTTTATTCAAAATTCAAACTGAAGGGAAGAAGACAGAGAGCCTCCCCTGGAGCCTGCCCTTCCCCCACAGGTGACCAGAGGCACCCATTCCTTATCCCTCTGGGGACTGATTGAAGTGTGACCAGATGGTTACAAAGATTTTCTTGTCTTGTTTCGTTTTTAGAGATGGGGTCTTGCTCTGTGCTCAGGGACCATCATGGCTCACTGCGGCCTCTACCTCCTGGGCTCAAGTGATCCTCCTGCCTCAGCCTCTGAGTGGCTAAGACTCCAGGTGTGTGCAACCACGCCCAGCTAATTGTTTTATTTTATTTTTGTAGAGATGGGGTCTTGCTGTGTTGCCCAGACTGGTCTTGAACTCCTGGCCTCAAATGTTCCTCTTGCCTTGGTCTCCCAAAGTGCTGGGAATACAGGTGTGAACCTGTGCCTGGCTAAAATTGTTTATTTCATTTTACAGAGATAGCAACTACTTGTCACACTGTTCTACCAAACGCATCTTTGAGGTCATTTTACATTAGTTTTGTGCTTTTCCCCTTGCACTTGATGATCTGAGACCCATGTCCCTCTGACACTCTTTGCCCCACTTCTCTCTCTCTCCAGCCTTTCCACCCCTCGCACTCATGGCTTCCACGGTTTTCTGTTCTCTCTACTCCTCTGAGACCAGGAGTACCTCAGGTTTGGATCTGAGGGCAGGAACGTGCCCCCGGCTGCCTGGCTTCCCCCCACACCCCTGGCATCCAAGGACAGGGTCCCCTCTTGGGTTCGACGCGTGCTGGGGTGGTGCTGGGTGCCTTGGGCCAGCCTCATGGGCGGATGGCACCCCCTGGACCATGTGGGGGTGCCACATGGACACGTGCCACAGTGGACACACATCTGATTAGAAGTAGACGTTGGCCTGACAGGCATTTGTTTTAGTATATTTAAGTCACAGTAACGGTGATACTTTATCAAGTTCATTCAGATGTTACTGTTTGTGAAAAGTGTGAAGCATCTTTCTCCAATTAAAACCCTAGAGGACACAAGTGCTGATGTGAAAATATGCAGAGGTTTACTGAGCCCCTGGGCAGATGCTCAATGAAACATCTGGAACTCAGAAAGAGTGTAGTTGTGATCCAGTCACTTGGTGATGATGAGCTCCCAGGGGCAGCTGGTGTCCATCTCAGCCCCTCTCCTCCAGCCGGGCACGCAGGAGGTGAGGCAGCCGCCTTGACAGGCACTCGCCGATTTTCCTGAGTATTCCTGTGCATATCGATTGCCAGCTGGTCAGACAGTTTAGTTGGTTTTCCTAAACATTTCTTTACTGTTAAATCAATTTAATTAGATTGAGTGAAAACCCTGTCGCTTGCTGGCTTTTTGCCATAGCCTCAGTAGTGCTTCTGAACCACCCCAGCGAAATTATTAAATATAAAATATGGCCGGGTGCAGTGGCTCACGCCTATAATCCGATCACTTTGGGAAGCCGAGGTGGGCGGATCACCTGACATCGGAAGTTCGAGATCAGCCGGACCAACATGGAGAAACCCCGTCGCTACTGAAAATACAAAATTAGCTGGACATGGTGGTGCATGCCTGTAATCCTAGCTACTCGGGAGGCTGAGGCAGGAGAACTGCTTGAACCTGGGAGGCAGAGGTTGCAGTAAGCTGAGATCGCGCCACTGCACTCCAGCCTGGGCAACAAGAGTGAAACTGTCTTAAATAAATAAATAAATAAATAAAATGACTTATGGCTTTATCGATTGGCATTACATTAGTTCCTTAAAAGTTCATATTTCAAATACTGTGAAAAATCCTGAAATGCCAATTCATTATTCTAGTTACTAATTTTGAATTTGATGCCCAGTGGGGTGTCATTTAAAGGAGGTCTCCCTGCTCCCGCTTCTGCTGACATTCGCTTCACGTGCTGTTTTCAGTGCCACACTCCTCTGAAGCGTCTCACTTCTTTTCCTGGGAGCACAGGTGTTGCCCGTACTTGAAGCGACACTGCTGTGGTGGGAACCCCACCTGGGAAGGCGCGACGGGACAGTCTCTTTGTTTGGGGACTGACCGTGACTTTTCCTCACTCTCGGGAGATCTGAAGAGAGGCACTGGGGAGCGCAGCTGCTGTCTTAGTACTCAGTCGCAGTGTGTTATTTCTTCAGCCAACTGATCTTTTTTTTTTTTTTTTTTTTTTTTAGTGACAGAGTCGTTGCTCAGGTTGGAGTGCAGTGGTGTGATCTCGGCTCACTGCAACCTCTGCCTCCCAAGTTCAAGTGATTCTCCTGCCTCAGCCTCCCGAGTAGCTGGGGTTACAGGCGTGAGCCACCACGCCCAGCCTTGATACTTTTGAAACTTACTAACAGGTTTTAGTGTGCCTCCCAGGCGCAGGATGTGGACTTGGCAGCCTGTGATCCTTGCTACACTGTGGGCTTTGAACCAAAAGCTGACATGGGAGCTCTGGTCTCAGGGTCTTTGTTGCTCTCAGTTTCCAGGAGACCGACAAGGCCTGGCACGGGGGATGTCTGGCGCTGGCGGAGCTGGGCAGGAGAGGCCTGTTGCTGCCGTCTCGACTCTCGGATGGTGAGTAGCCGAAGCGCGGTCAGTTGCGTCGCCAAGGCTGTCTGTGGCAGGCTGTGGCTTCTCGTCTGAACCCACCTCTGCAGAGTAGCCCTGCCGTGAGCATGCACAGAAGAGCTTGAGAACGGGGTCTGTCCACCTTTTTCTCACATTGGCCTTTGTCATTGCGTGATTGCCTCGTTTTTCTGGTGTGAAATTTTAATGCCACAAGTTACCCTGTTTGCTCGGTTTTGGAGAGTCACGAATCATCATAACATCTGATTTTCTTACTCCCAGAACCAGTTTTCATTCTTGAGGGGCATTGTTGCGCCTTAAGGACACATGCAGTGGCACCTGCTTGAGTTGTAGAACCAGGTACCCCGGCAGCATTTTGGGTCACCCAGAGTGACCCAGTACTCCTTGGAGATGAGGCTCAGGCCAGCATGGAGTCAAGGTGGGAACTGGGGTGGCAGGCTGGGGAGCTCTGCCGTGGCCCGCAGTGGGGTGGGGACAGAGGGCATGGCACGGCGGGAGCAGAGGTACTGCCCAGACCAGCTGTTGTGCTGGGGCCTCACGTAACCCTGTCTGTGTTTGGTGGGAGGGTCCCTGGGTATGGCTGGTGGTGCCCTCTGGGGGAAGGAAGGAATGGCTGTCTGTATAGGAGAGAGGGGGCCCATCCTGAGAGGGCCCCACCACAGGCACTGCACACCCCTGGAGTAGAGGGGGCCCATCCTCAGAGGGCCCACCACAGACACTGCGCACCCCAGGGGGCTCTGGGCCTGTCCAGACATCCGTCCAGAATAGACACCTGAGATCAGCGGCCTTGTGCCTTCCCAGGGCGGAGCTGTGGTGGCATCTGAAGTGACAGCTTTGCACTTGGCATCGTGATGTATGGGGAGAGCTTTTGGAATGTGCAGTTCTTTTTTTAACATTTCTGCTTATTTTTTTTAGAATTTTAAAATTTTTAGACCTCTTTTGAGATCTAATTTACATGCTGTAAAATTTATTCATGTAAGTCTACAGTTAGGTGGTTTCTGTGTATTTACAGAGGTGTGCAACCATCGCCAAAATTTAATTTCTGAACATTTTCATTGCCTCCAAAATAAATCCTGTGTTTAAGAGCTGTCACTCTCCGCTCTCCGCAGCACCCCGCCCTGGCAGCCACGTCTCCAGTGTCTCTGTGAATTTGTCTTTTGTAGACATTTCATAAAAGTGGAACCTGCAGCGTGTTATCTCTGGTGTCTGAATTATTCCCCTGCGTGTAATGGTTTTAGTTCCTCTGTGTCGTAGCTGGTGGAGTGCCTCCTTCCTTCCCGTGGCAGAGCCTCGTCCTGTGTGTAAATTTGTGAATGCACTGCACGCCACGCTTTATCATCTTCGTCAGCTGATGGACACCTGGGTTGGTCCACCTTTCACCGTTGTAATAATGCTGCCATGAACATTTGCGTGCACGTTTTTGAGTGGATGTGTGTTTTCATTTCCTTTGGGTATAGACCTAGAAGTAGAAATGCCATGTTATGTGGTAACTCCATGTTTAACTATTTAAGAAACTGCCAAACTTTTTCCAAAATGATTGCACCGTTTTACAGCCCTGCCTGCAGTGCGTGAGGGTTCTGTTGCTCTGCACCCTCACCAACACTAGTTTTTGACCTTAAAAAATTTTTTTCATGGGGTTTCACTTTGTTGCCCTGACTGAAGTGCAGGGATGCGATCTCTGTTCACTGTAGTCTCCACGTCCCAGGCCCAGGCGATCTCCCACCTCAGCCTCCTGAGCAACTGGGGCCACCGATGCTCACCACCACGCCTGGGTAATGTTTTGTAGTTTTGTTAGAGACAAGGCTTCACCACATTGCTCAGGCTGGTCTTGAACTCCTCAGCTCAAGTGATCCACCTGCCTTGGCCTCCTGAAGTGTTGGGACACTGCTTCTTTAAAAAAAAAACAAACAAACCAAAAAAGCCAAAACCACTCTAGTGAGTGTGAAGTGCCACCGTATCATGCTTTCGGTTTTCTTTTCCCTGATGGCTGATAACACTGAGCATTTTCTTTGTTCGCTGCCTATTTGTGTATCTTCTATGGAGAAATGTCTATTCAAGTTCTTTTACTCATTTAAAAAATTGACTTTTTGCCGGGCACGGTGGCTCACGCCTGTAATCCCAGCACTTTGGGAGGCCGAGGCGGGTGGATCACGAGGTCAAGAAATCAAGACCATCCTGGTCAACATGGTGAAATCCCGTCTCTACTAAAAATACAAAAAAAATTAGCTGGGCGTGGTGGCACGTGCCTGCAGTCCCAGCTACTTGGGAGGCTGAGGCAGGAGAATTGCTTGAACCCAGGAGGGGGAGGTTGTGGTGAGCCGAGATCGCGCCATTGCACTCCAGCCTGGGTAACAAGAGCGAAACTCCGTCTCAAAAAAAAAAAAAAAAAAAAATTGACTTTTTTATTATTGTTGTAAGTAAGGGTTTTTCATGTATTCTGGATATAAGTCTCTTATTGGATATGATTTACAAATGTTTTATTGCATTCTGTGGTTGCCTTTTTACTTTCTATTGATTGATTGACAGAGTCTTGCTTGTTGCCCAGGCTAGTGTGCAGTGGCACCATCACAGCTTACTGCCACCTCGAACTCCTGGGCTGAAGCCATATTCCCACCTGACCTTCCCAAGTAGTTGGGACTACAGGGGCTCACCACCACACCTGGCTAATTTTTTTTTCCCTTTTTTTGAGACAGGATCGCTCTCTCATCACCCAGGCTGGAGTGCAGTGGCATGATCTCGGCTCACTGCAGCCTCTACCTCTCGGGTTCAAGTGGTCTGCCTACCTCAGCCCCCCAAGTAGATGGGGCTACAGGTGCATGCCACCGTGCCCAGCTACTTTTTGTATTTCTTGTAGAGATGGGGTTTTCCCATGTTGTCCAGGCTGGTCTTGAACTCCTGAGCTCAAGTGCCATCCGCCTCAGCCTCCCAAAGTGCTAGGATTACAGGCATGAGCCACTGTGCCTGGCCTTCGTTCCTGGCTACTTAAATTTTTTTTTTGTAGAGATGGGGTCTTACTGTGTTGCCCAGGCTGGTCTTGAACTCCTGGCCTCAAGTGATCCTCCTGTCTCAGCCTCCCAAAGTGCTGGGATTACAGGCTGTGCCTGGTGTGTTTTCAGTTTCTTTGATGGTGACATTTGACCCAGGTTTTAGATTTTAATTAAGTCTAGCTCATCGGTCTTTTATTTGTGCGTTTCTGGTGTCACAGCTGAGAAATCACTGCCTCCCCAAAAGTAATGAAGTTGTACTCTTGTGGTTTTCTTTAACCTTTTGTTCCATCCCAAGTAAGTGACTGGTAATGTACATTTGTCACGCTGGATGTGTGTGTGGGTGTGTGAGAATGTGTGGCCGGGATGGCTGTGGGGTGCTGGCTCCAGGTTAACTTGAAGGAGATGAGAGACTCCTGGCTCACTGTACGTGTGTTTTCTGTCATGTCTTACAGCAGCATCCACTGGCCCCAGGCAGCTGGAGAGAGAGGATGCTTGCTATCATAAACGAAAGGGTCAAGCTGTTGTTCAGAAACTGATACATGGTGTGGATACGCTGGCTTGTGACGTTTGCATGGTCGGCAGATCCCCCCTCCTGCCTCGGGAGCCCTCCATGTCAGCTGAACCCTCCTCGCTGGCGGGGCCCTCTGTATGAACCGGACCCTCCTCCCTGGTGGGGCCCTCTGTGTGAACTGAACCCTGTTTGCAGCCTCCATTCTGTACCTGGTGGGACATGGAGCAGCTGTGCTGTCTCGGGGCATGGCAAGGGTTATCTCAGGCAGAGTGAAAGAGATCCTGTCTTGGAGCTGACTTGGGAGGTGACAGGGCTGACATTTGTTGAGTGTTTGCAGCATACTTTCTGTTTTTGGTTCAGACCTCACACTGTTCCTCTGAGAGCCGTCTCATTTGTTTAAAGCTATAGCTGCGAGCCAGGTGCAGTGGTGATGCCTGTAGTCCTAGCCTCTTGGAAGGCCAAGACAGCAGGAGATTCACTTGAGCCTAGGAGTTTGAGAACAGCCTGGGCAATGTAGTGAGACCCCATCTCTAAACAAACAGACACACAAACACTGCAGCTGTGGGAGCCAGGAGGTCTTTTTGGAGTCATAGCTCAGGCTCAGCCCTTCAGCCTCCTCCATGCTGCACGGCTGACCAGTCCCTGCACCTCCTGTCACATTGGAGAGTTACTGTGGTTCTCTGTCAGTTTAGTTTGAAAAGTTAAAACAGACTGGGCATGGTGGTTCACACCTGTAATCCCAGCACTTGGGGAGGCTGAGGCGGGGAGATCACCTGAGGCCGGGAGTTTGAGACCAGCCTGGCTAACATGGTAAACCCCTGTCTCTACTAAAAACAGAAAATTAGCTGGGTGTGGTGGTGCACGCTTGTAGTCCCAGCTACTCGGGAGGCTGAGGCAGAAGAATAGCTTGAACCTGGGAGGCGGAGGTTGCGGTGAGCCAAGATCGCACCACTGCACTCCAGCCTGGGTAACAGAGCGAGACCCTGTCTCAAAAATAAAAAATAAAAAAAATAAAAAGCGAAAACAAATGCTTGGCAAAGAAATGTTCCACAAAGACAATATAGATGAGCATGTTTGATGATGAAAACTTGTGTCTGACTCGGAGGAAATTTAGAGCTTCGTTGGTAGGGCTAATGGAAGAAGAAGCAGAACTGGGGAAGTCAGGTGGGCAGGCGGTGGTAATGTGCTGTTTGCCTTGAAAGCACCCTGGGTCTTTTTGTCCTTAGTCCTCTGAATGGGGGGTGGACTCTGTGCGTTGGACAGGGGCACTGAGGAAAGAAGTGTCACATTTTCTCTGGGTTACTTTTTAGGGAATCCTGCTGCTTCCTCTGTATACATACAGTGCACACACACACACACAGTCCCCATCTGTTGTGCTGTAAGCCTATTTCTTGGTCTCTGACTCTGTGCACAGCATCACACTCAGCTAATTTTTTAAAGAATTTGAAAGCAGGTCAACAAAGTGAGATCCTGTTTCTGCAGAATTTTTTTTTTAAAAAGTAGTCTGGTGCAGTGGAACATGCCTGTTCCAGCTGCTGAGGAGGCTCAGGTGGGAGAATTGCCTGAGCCTAGGAGGTGGAGGCTGCCGTGAGTCGCGGTTTCACCGCCGCACTCAAGCAGTCTTCCTGCTTAGGTCTGTGGACGGTGGCCAGGTTCTTTTTCTCTTCTGTGCCATCACCTCTGTTTGAGGACCATTGTTAAAGGGCTACTTGGTCTTTATTTTAGGTGATCCAAATTCCAGGACTTCTCTGGAGGGGTCCTGGTGTAGGTCCTTTCATCTTTTCTGTGTTTCCTCTTTGAACCCCTCTGCTGTTGTGGCAGGAGGAGGTGGGCACTGCTGACCACGAGTAAGCTCAGTAACGTTTGTGAGCCATACGATTTCCTCTGTTGCGTACAGCAGGCACAGGTGGGATGTGTTTGGTTTAACTGTACTTTTTATTTTGTTTAGAGTCTTGCTCTGTCCCTCAGGCTGGAGTGCAGTGGCGCCATCTCAGCTCACTGCAAATTGTCTCCTGGGTTCAAGCGATTCTCATGCCTCAGCCTCCTGAGTAGCTGGGATTACAGGCTTGCGCCACCATGCCTGGCTAAGTTTTGTATTTTTAGTGGAGACAGGTTTCACCATGTTGGCCAGGCTGGTCTTAAACTCCTGACCTCAAGTGATCTGCCTGTCTCGGCGTCCCAAAGTGCTGGGTTACAGGCGTGAGCTACTACACTAAGCCAACGGTACTATTTTCATAAAATGTATACATGTGCTCCTAATTATGCATTTTGTGGTTTTTATTAGTATTTTGCTTTTTGAAAAATGTGAAGTGTTCTGATCTCTCTGGACATTTTGTATGAATCCTATTTTCCTTGCTATCCTTATTGGATTGAGAATTGTACATACTGACTTGGGTAATAACTAGCATTTGGTGTTTTTCTGAGCTTCTTGGATGTGTGGATTCATGTCTTTTATCAAACTTGGGAAGTTTTCAGTCATTATTTTTCCAGGTATTTTTGCTGCCCCTTTCTCTCCTCTCCTTATGGGACTCCTGTTATATTAATACGCATGTTGGTACGCTTGATGGGGCCCTGTGAGTTTCTTAGGTTCTGCACTAATTTTTGCTTGAGTCCTCAGTTCCAGAATTTTTCTTTAGTTTCTCTTGTAATAATTTCTTTTTGAGACAGGGTCTTGCTCTGTTGCCTTGGCTGGAATGCAGTGGTAGGATCATGGCTTACTGCATCCTCAACCTCCCCGTCCCAAGTGGTTCCCGCCTCAGCCTCTTGAGTAGCTGAGACTACAGTCCTGCTCCGCTGCACCTCAGTAATAAAAATAAAATTTGTAGAAACAGGATCTCACCTTATTGTCCAGGCTGCTTTCAAATTCTTGGACTCAAGTGATCTTCCCGCCTTGGCCTCCCAAAGTGCTGGGATTATAGGCATGAGCCACTGTGCCCAGCCTCTTTTTATTTCTGTTTCTTTATCAACATTCCATGTTAGTTTAGCTGTTGTTCTCTTGGTCGCCTTTAGTTCTTTGTCCACAGTTTTCTTTTTCTTTTTTGTTTTTGATATGGAGTGTCCCTCTGTCGCCCAGGCTGGCATGATCTTGGCTCACTGCAACTTCCGCCTCCTGGGTTCAAGCAATTCTCCTGCCTCAGCAGGGATTACATGTGCCCACCACCATATCTGGCTAATTTTTTTTGTTATTTTTTTTTTTAGTAGAGATGGGGTTTCACCACATTCATCAGGCTAGTCTTGAACTCCTGATCTCGTGATCCACCCGCCTTGGCCTTCCAAATTTGTCCACTGTTTCCTTGAGATCTGTGAGCATATTTAAGGCAGTTAATTTAAAGTCTTTGTCTAAGGCTGAACATGGTGGCTCACACTTGCTTCCCAGCATTTAATCTTTGCTTTAAAGCATAAAAAGGAAGAAATCTTTGCATATATGTTTCCCAAATAACAGATTTGAGGGCTGTGTTGGTGACGTAGGTCTGTTTATACACACTGTGTGGCTGAAGCAGGCCTCTGTTAAATTAGCATTTACAAAGCTTTTGTTCATGCCTGCTCCCCTTGCAGTCCTCAGGCTGGGGTCCTTCACTGCCTTTGCTCAAGGAGGCCGATCCCTTCCCCCAGCAGGTGCAATCTGTCACCCCCATGTCCTACAAAGTGTAATTATCTAGTGTCCCATAGCCGCAGAGAAGACCATCTTAACCTTCCTGCAGTTTTCTGAAGGATGGAGAGCATGTTTATTTTCTGCTAGAAGGCTGGGTCCCTGTGAATCTGCACCAGATGGTAAGCCCTGTATGTTGGAAATACAGGCTGCCTAATTCTTATTTAAAGTGAGATTTTGAAAAAAAATTTAATACATTTTAATAAATTTTATAAATTTTGAAAATTTTTTAATAAACCAAATTGTATAAATTCATATAAATTTTGTAAATGTTGAAGAATGTATGAAGTGGCATTGGAGCATATGCTCTCAGCACTCATTGAAGATGTACAGGCAGCATCTTGTGAAGATGTTGCTGCATCTGCGTTGGGGTCTTGTTAGAATTGTCATTCAGTGGATTAATTCCCACCTGTGGACTGTCTCTTCTGGCTTCCGAAAGAAACTTTTTTTTTCTCTGTGGATAACGAAAATGCTGTAAGTCCTTTCTACAACAAATGCGATTGGTGCCCACTGCTCTTGGCAATGGAGGTGAGAACACAGCGTGTCTGTGGCGGTGAAGGACAGGGTTTGGAGGGAGATGCAGGCGTTAAATAAGGGAACAAATCAAAGAAGGGGCAGTTTCCGAGAACAGAGAAAGCCGTTCAGAAAGTAGAGAGGGCGGTGAGATCCACAGTGATGGGCCAGCCAGTGCCTTGAATAAGACTTGGGGAAGACCTTGGGGGTGACATTGATGCTGAGAGCTGCTACCCTGAAGGAGCCAAGCAGTCTGGCCGCAGCATCTCAGAAGGAGGAACGGAGGCTGCCACAGGCTGTGATGGCTGAAGAGCAGAAGAGCAGGCACAGAAAAACGCCTGGGACCCGATCCCAGAGGGGCTTCAGGAACACAGTGGGGGTTTGGAAATTATGCAACACAAAACCGGAAATGGGAGAAGACGCTGTAGCGCAGTGGGAAGGAGTGGAACAGTGAGGCTGTTTGGGAGCCACCACAGCGTTGCATGGTTCAGATTGAGACCGTAGCTATGAAGAAGGAGAAAAGGAAGGACTCTGAACTCAACGAATTTGCTGTTCTATTAAGTAAAACAGGGTGAGATAGTAAGGAGGACAGTGAGTGACATTTTGGAGCCTTCCACACAGAAATGGTCTACACGGTTATGGATTGGGTGAGTTTGCACAGGAGGGAGTGAGATAAGGCAGGTGAGTCAGTGAAGCTTGAACTGGGCTCCCAGGCTCACTGGCATGGGGAGGTGGAGAAGAGGAGAGGAAGCAGCTGACATGGGGGGCTCCTTCAGAAGGGATGCTTTATAGGAGGAGGAGTCCGATTCTGTGAGGAGGAAGGGTTGGGGGACCAGAGTTTCCTCACAGGCTCTGGAGCACAGAGGTGAAGGTGATCCAGGAGAGCAGCTCCAGCTGAGGTCTAGAGACAGGGTGCTCCCTCCCTGGTGGAGCTGTGGGGCCCAGTGCCGAGGCTGACTCAGGCTCCTGTGGGGTGCTCTGCCATCCGTCCAGCCCTGGCCGTGGCCTGGCCTGACCCTGCTGTCCCCTGCCGGCCTGTGTACCTCAGTTCCCAGGTGAGCAGGGGGCCTGGGAGAGGGCGGCTCCGAGCATGTCCTGACACAGCCCCGGTGTCCAGTTCTCCACGTTTTTGTCTGCTTTTTAAATCTCAGTATACTTTTAAGCTTTCAGGTTTTCAGGAAAACAAAAAGCATGAGGCATCTTTGACTTTGTACGTGGACTGATTGTTCGTTTTTTGGTATTAAAGTGGTTTTTCCTTGAGTGAACGTGTGTGCTTCGTGTTTTACTCCACCCCACTCTCCCTCCCTCCCTACAGAACGTGGCACTTTGTCCGAACGTGAACACTGGTGGGGACAGACGGCGGTGGGCCTGTTAACACTGTTTAGAAAGGGTGTGGTCAGTGTCTTCCTTCACATGTGAATTCAAGGATCCTTTATTTCTTTCTCATCTTTATTGATATGTGATTTGCCTACCATATAATTTACCCATTTAAATATATATAATTCCATGGTTTTTAGGACATTATTACTTAGAAAATTGTGGTAAAATATATTTAACAAAAATTTGCTATTTTAATTGTTGTTAAGCATATTAATCCAGTGGCGTTAATTATAGTCACACTTTTGTATAACCATCACCATTGTCTGGTTCCAAAACTTCTCATCACCCCAGATTAAGAAGTAACTCACCCCCGATTCTTCTCTCGTTCAACTCTTGGTAACTTTGGTCTACTTTCTACTTGAAAAAGGACTTTGCATGTTTTAGAGATCTCATATAAGTGGAAGTGTACAATATTTGGCCTTTTGTGTCTGGCTTATTTTATTTAGCATCATGTTTTCAAGGTTAATCCATGTTGTAACATGTATCAAAATTTTCTTTTTTTTTTAATTTTTAAATTTTGAGATGAAGTCTCGCTCTGTCGTCCCCAGGCTGGAGTGCAGTGGCGTGATCTCGGCTCATTGCAGCCTCCACCTCCCAGGTTCAAGTGATTCTTCTGCCTCAGTCTCCCAAATAGCTGGGACCACAGGTGCCCGCCACCATGCCTGGCTAATTTTTGTATTTTTAGTAGAGACAGGGTTTCACCATATTGGCCAGGCTGGTCTCGAACTCCTGACCTTGTAATTCCCCTGCCTCAGCCTCCCAAAGTTCTGGGATTACAGGTGTGAGCCACTGTGCCCTGCCTAGAATTTTCTTTCTTTTAAAGGCTGAATAATATTTCATTGTATGGACATACCATTATCTTTATTTATTTTTTTAAAGATGGGATCTCACTATGTTGTCCAGGCTGGAGCACAGTGGTTATTCACAGGCCCAGTTATGGTGCACTACAGCTTTGAACTCCTGGGCTCTAGTAACCCTGTTGCCTCAACCTCCTGAGAGCTGTGATATTAGGCCTTCACCACTGCACCTGGCCATATTTTCTTAATTCATTCATCAGTGGACGCTTGAGTTGTTTCCACCTTCGGGGTATTGTGAATAATGCTGTGGACATGGATACAGATACCTGCCTGAGACCCCCTTTTTTTTTTTTAGTTCCTTTGGGTATATACCCAGAAGTGGAATTACTGGGTCATGTGGTAATTCTATGTTCAACTTTTTGTATGCAAAAATTAGCAGTGTTTAGCTCTTAAGTTGCGTCATGCATAAATGCGGAAAAGTAGTATAGTTAAAAAATAGGTCTTTTTTTTTTTTTGCTTTAAAGTTCTAGAAGTCTGTTTTCCTTTGAAAGATAGACACAAAGGGCTTATCCTGGTTGCAGCAGATGAGTGATTGCAAATGGCTTTTGGAGAGATTGTGTTGAGGGGCATGCAGGTCTCCGTGCGTCAGGCACACGTAGCCTGTGCCGCAGCCGTTGTGCCAGGCATAGCTCCCCATGCTGCACTGTGGCAGGAGGCGCTCAGCTACGCCCGCTGCTTCCTGTTTGTCATTTAAGATGATTCCTGGTGCTTTTTGCTGAGCGATCAAATGGTGTTCTCAGGATTTTAGGCCCTTGACACCAAGGGCTGTGTTCCTATGGGTGTGACATGAGAGCTCCTTGTCTGCAGGGTGTGAGGCTTTGGGTCTCATTGTGGACCGCGGCATGTGGTGGCTTGTCACTGCTCCCCACACGGCTGTTTAGTTTCTGGAAAGCTGGAGGTATAATATTTTTGTTCTTTGCCAAAACATATTGGTGTATATAAACAGAAGTCCCCGCGTGCTAGTCAGCGCTGTGCCTGTGTTTATGGTTCTGCATCTGACCGTGTGCCCCTTGGGTTGGTGTAGTGGCTGTTAGAGGCAGGTGACCGACAGGGCTGGGGGCTTGCTGGTGTCCTTGCTGCTGCTTTAGGGACAGCTCGAGGCAGTGTCCTCAGATACCCCTTTGGAATCCTTCTTACAAGTTTTATATAAATCTAACCCGTTGCAGATAACTATTTGCCATGCTGAGTATTGTCATTTTAAAATAAAACAATTGCATCACTCATCTAAATAAATCCATGACATCTAGGTAGAATAATCTACCATTCTACATTAAAAATTTAACAGGGCTGGGTGCCGTGTGTCGCACTTGTAAACCTAGTGCTTTGGGAGGCTGAGGTGGGAGGATCACTTGAGCCCAGGAAGATCGAGGCTGCAGTGAGCTGTGAATGTGCCACTGCACTCCAGCCTGGGCCACAGAGCGAGACCCTGTCTAAAAAACAATTCATAGGCAAGTTTTTCTCTCACCGAAATTTTACTCTTTTTCTTCTTGAGCCCATATTTCCATATGCTTTTCCCCCAGCATTTTACCCTAACGTAATGTATTTCTGTGCCTAAGAATCTTGATTGATCTCTCCATCATTTGTCTGCTACAAAAGAAAATAACATGAATGTAAACTTAAACTTTTACATTTTGTATGGTTGTAAGATGCTAATAGTTTTCTTTTACACCTGAAATGGTTTCTGCTAGCCTTTATTTGAGAAAACTTGTGCAAAAGTCCCCAATCCAAATTTACAAGTGAATCTGCATAAATCCCATTTGCCTCTTTCCCAAACAAACCAAAAAACGGCTTTATGACGGGTGCCTGAGAGCACTTAAACTGAAGATGCTGATGATTTAAAAGATTTTCTAAATTGGGTTTTAAAAAAATTATAGTACAGAGTTGGCCAAAAAACATAAAATAGCATTTTATTGAAATTTAGCTCTTAATAAGATAGCTGTTTAGTTTATCTTTTGGTGAGTCAAGCTTTTTTTTTTGAGATGATTCTTGCTCTGCCACCCAGGCTGGCGTGAAGTTGTATGATCTTGGCTCCTTGCAGCCTTGACCTCCTGGGCTCGAGCAGTCCTCCTGCCTCAGCCTCTCAAGTTGCTGGGACTACAGGCGAACACCACATTGCTCAGCTAATTTTTGTATTTTTTGTAGGGAAGGGGTTTCCCTATGTTGCCCAGCCTGTTCTTGAACTCCCTGACTCAAGTAATCCTCTCACCTCAGACACCCAAAGTGCTGGGATTACAGGTGTGTGCCAGCACGCCTGGCCAGAGCCATGCTTTTAACCAGAATAAGTCAAGGTTCTGCAACAGTACTATTTTCATTTTTACTTTTTATTTTTTTTTTTGAGAAAGAGTCTTGCTCTGTCACCCAGGCTGGAGTGCAGTGGTGTGATCATGGCTCACTGCAACCTCTGCCTCCTGGGCTCAAGCTACCCTCTAGCCTCAGCCTCCCCAGTAGCTGAGACTGCAGGCATGTGCCTCTACATGTGGCTAATTTTTTATTTGTAGTCAAGATGGGGTTTTGCCATGTTGCCCAGATTGGTCTCAAACTCCTGACCTCAAGCAGTCCACCCTCTTTGGCCTCTGAATGTGCAAGGATTACAGGTGTGAGCCACCATGCCCAGCCCCTATTTTTACTTTTAGTTTTAAGTGCTAAGAAGTCTTAACAAGTAAGTAGCTAGGCATGGCAGAAATTTTGCTTTAGCAATGCTGGTGTTCCAACTTTTTCCAAGCTTGCACCCTACCTCTGTGCTCCATCACTGAGCAGCTTCAGCGGGGCGGCCTCAGTCCCGTGAAAGTGACACATTGACAGCCATCTCAATTGAGGAGGCATTTCCCAGTCACGGGGGCAGTTCCCATCGTCAACACCCACTGCGTGGTTTCCAGTGTGTTGGGTGAGAGGTTGCCTCTCTTGAAAAGTGAGAGAAAGGATGGTTGTGAGAGGGGACTAGGGGGATGGAGGCAACCCTTTCTCAAGCAGGGTTGTAGGGGCTGAGGCTCCGGAAGCCTAGCCTACGCTCCTAAAGCACTCTGAAGCCTGAGGACACTACGGATGGCCTTTGAGTAGCCCAGGTGTGCTTGCACATGCCTGTCCTTGACCACTACACCCGTGTGCACACTTGCCTGCTCACACATGCACAGAGGCAGAAGTGCACACCCCCCTCGTGTACACATGCACACTGACACGTGTACACCCATACAGTCGAGTGTGCGAACACCCGCAGATAGGCACATGTGTGCCCATACAAATTGAATGTGCACACACCCACAGATAAGCCCCCACATACACTTGCAGATATCACATGCACACCCACAAACGTGCACACCCGCAGATGTGCACACACACACACCCACACAATAGGTTGCATACACGCCCAGATATGCACACCCATGTGATAGATTATGCACACGTGCGCTTGCAGATGTGCACATGTGCACACCCACACAATTGAGTGCACACCCACACAATTGAGTGCACACACGTGCCCGCAGATGTGCACACGTGCACACCCACGAGATCAAATGCACACAGGCGCCCGCAGATATGCCCTTTTCACAGGCTAATTGCCACCTTAGCAGTAAACTCTTTTTCATGGAGTATTATGGCAAAATATTCTAAAGGGTAACAAATTTATGTTTATCTTCATTTTATGTGTCCTTATGGTTCATATAAGTTTATTCGAAAATTAGCAACATACACATCATTTGGGGCATGGAAAATGAGGCAGAGGAAGCCAGAACATTTGCTGTAACATTATAAGCAAGTAGAATAAATTGATAATACCGTCACCAGTAATACGCTTTCCCTAGTGGAAATAAATTATTTTTATAAATAGCCTTGTGATATTTGTGTGTTATTTAGTTATAATAAATCACATTTTTTAAATATACGGCACTTTCATGCTAGCACTGAAAATGTTTTTTCTGACCTTTTTTTTCAAATATGCAGCTAGAGCTAATAGAAAAACAGTTAAAAATCATTTGTTCTAATGCTAAGATATTTATAAGGAAACATTTATAAAAGATTTTCTGTAAGATGGCTTACACTTCAACGTACTCACCAGTCTTACAGTTATTCAGATATTTTTACAACCAAAAGTAGAAGCACCTTTTAATGTTCATGCTTAATATTTATTAAAACTGAACTGAATTGAGGGTTTTTTTGTTTTTGTTTTTTTTTTTAGAAGAAGAAAGCTGCATTTGTAAAAATGTGGAAGTGCCAGTTCAGATGTGGTGCTACACGCCGCCGTGGAAGGCTTGGTATGGCCGTGGCTCTGAGCACGTGTGTGAGCCCGGCATCAGGACACCCGGGCCCTCCTCCGCAGTGTGAACACTCTCGTCGTGTCCTGCAGCTTCGCCTTCTTAGTTCCTTGCTGGGATTTTCCAGCATCTCTTTGACTTGTCCTCTTTTGTCCTTTGGGTCTGAGGTCACACTGGGCCTCTCGACTCTCCATGGAGCTGAGTGTGGGTGTGTCTTGCTGGCAGGCAGGCTCTGGGGCCGCGGTGTCCCCGTCGCCCACCCGGACGTTCCCAGGGCTGTAGGCCGCCAGCTGGCACAGGGCCACGGCCGCCGTCTGCTTCTGCTCCTCACTGCTGTCCACCGTGCATGTGACTGTGGCCTCCTTGCCAGGGCCTGTGAGTGGGGCCTCGTCACCGTCGAGGCTTTCTGGCCTGGTCTCAGAGTGGTCAGGCCCATCCTCGGAACTTTCTGTCCCAGGCTTTTGTGGAGCAGCAGCAGCAGCTGGTTCTGCAGCTTGTGGTTGACTGGGGAAGGGCGGCCTCGTGGCCTGGGCGTTACAGGGGTCCTTCACCGAGAGATTGAGAGGAAGGTCCTGCAGCTCGGAGAAGCTGGTGGGTTCTGCCTGGGGGCTGCCTTGGTACATGAGTTTGTGGGTGGCTGCCAGCTTCATCTCTGATTTCTTAGAGAGGTTGAGGGGGCCCATCCTGGAGCTGTCCTCCGGACTGGAAGGTGCAGCCTCCAAGACGAGAGAGGTGCTTCCTGTCTGAGTGGGAGGCTCTCCATTCACGGCATTGAGGCTAGAAGAAGCCAAGAGAAAGCTTAGTAGGAGCTTGCTTAGAAAAGCAACTGTTTGAAGCAGTTTGAGCAAGTGTAAACCTGGCTCATGGAACCCAACCAGAAACATTCCCCTGGAGGTTTTAAACATGACAGTCTCTTACCTTATTGGAGACTCTGCTCTGGTCTCAGGAGCCTCGGCAGGTAGGCAGTCTGTGCTTTTCTTGACAGGCTTGAAGGCTATGAGGCTTTGCTCTGGCTGACAGAGTCTTCCCAGCATAGCGGAGGTTGCCTTGTTGGAGAGGTCGCACAGGCCTTCGCAGGTCTGGCTTGTCTGTGTGAAGTTAGTGGGGCTTGGCCTCCCTGGGGAGCCTGTGGCTGCGCTCCCTGCGCGGGGGCTCATTTTGGACCCTTCTGTGTCCCTCTGCCCAGACTTGGAGGAATCTTTCGCCTCGGGAATTGGGCTTTCAGACTCAACGTGTTTTCTGTTGGGGTCTGAAGGGTTTAGCTTGAAAGGACTCGAGGCTGGATAGACCGGGGTGGCTTCTTCAAGCAGGTGAGAGCTGTGATCTCGGGTGAGGCCAGTGACGGGCGGGAGTCTGAGAGCATAGGAGGAAAACGCAGACTCTGGCCTGTAAAATCCGTAAGGAAGTGGCAGATTAGAGTGATATTGTTGGAAAAACCTGTAATGATCGTATGTTGGTGGAGGTGGAGTGAGGTGCTTGGGGACTGGCCCCGGGTGAGGCAGGAAATGTCTCGGGTCCTGGGCTCCATAGACCGACAACAGGGGTGCGTCACACTCGGGCGAGCTCCCACCCAGGAAGTAAGGTGAGTAGATGGTGGCCAGCCCATGCTCTGTGTAAAAGTGGGGTGGATACTCTGGGATTGTGGGGTGCATGTAAGGAGAAATGGCCCCAAGCCCCTTTGCAGATGAGATTTTATGTGGAAACTCTGGCGGGAGGAAAGGTGAGCCGGCTTTCCAGGGGTAGCCAGGAGCGTGGAAGGCAGACTTGGTGTGGAAGGGGGTGGCCTTGGCCGCAGGGTTGGGTAAAGCCAGGATCTCGGGCGCCTCGGTGTTGTCTGGCCCTTTGAGTCTGTGCTCGCCGACTGGAACAAATGCAGAAGGCCGAACTGTGCCTTCCAGAGCAGGCTGGGCGCCGAGGGCGGCTTCCGGAGCTGGGCTCCCACACGCCGATTCCCGGTGGAGGGCTGGCTTCTGTCCCTGGCACCTGTGGGTCCCCCGGGCCTGCAACTCCAGATTTTCCTTGATGTCTTCCCTGGCAGAGCTGTGCTGAAGCTTCGAGTCGAAGGTGGAGAGTCCGTTTGCGACAGACTTGGAAGAGGCTGCCTTCGCTGTGGCATCGGGCTGGTTGGTTTGCTTAGGGTCTAGCGAGTTAGATTTAGGGCACTTGGGAACTCGATCCTGCTCTGATACTAAAGTAATGGAGTTTTTACAGAGACCATACTTCATGTGATTGAAAAGATGTGACTTCTCGTTGCAAGTGAAGGGACACTGGAAGCATTTATACTTGAAGGGCTTTCCTGGAGGTCGTGGGATGTAATGTGGCTTTTTTGGCTTCCGCTCTTTGAGGAGACTCATTTTCCTCCTTATGCCTCAGACTCTGGCTGTCTCGGTGGCGTGGTCACTGCTGACGCCTCGTGGACTTCGTGGTGTTTGAAGGGGCACCTCCCGCTTTCCTTTCTTTTCCGAGCACGTCTATCGGAAGCCAGCTCTGTGTGCTGAGGGCCTGGCGAGAGCCTCTGTCATCTAGGAGCTGCAACAAAGAACAGAGTCTTGGTGTCAGGGTGGCGGGTGAAGGGTCGGCAAGAAGCTGGCCTCAGCTTGCCCCAGCGCCGCAGGATCCCTGAAGCAGAGCCTCCGAAGAGCTGAGACCGCCTGCTCCTGAGGGGAGCGGCTGCTGGTCACAGAAACAGCCCTGCCCTTGGTAACCCGGCTGCCAACTCCCCACCATATTTTCTGTTTTCTAAGCCTGACCTGAAAGAGTTGCCTTGGGGCCTAGAGGTAGAGTGTGGTGTGTGTCCGTTCTGAGAATGCCTGTAAGCCTTTGAATTTTTGGAACTCTTATCCTGTGACCTGGACCTTTACTTGAGGGCACCCTGTGGGGACTGAGTACGCTGAGCCCCCTTCCAGGGTCTGGAGAGCATCCTGTCCCAGTGCTGACCGGCTCTGCTCCAGGGGTCACACGCTTGAAACAGTGGCAGTGTGATCGGCCACGCTGTCATGTTAAATGCAAAGGGGTTTGGGACCATTTCCCCTTGACGTGTACCCCGTAGTCGCAGAGTGCTCCCTCATTTTTGCACAGGGCGTGGGCCGGCCACCATCTGCCTGCCTCTGCCTGCCAGCCGGGAGCTCACCCAAGTGCAGTGTGCTGGGAGCTCGCCTGAGTGCCCTGCTGTCGGTCTGTGGAGCCCGAGGCCAGGGGCGCTCCTTACTTCTCCTGGGGCTGATCCCTAAGCACTTAAGCAGTTCTGCCCTCTTCAGCCATGCTGTTGGTGTATTCTACGTGTGGTTATTTAAAAATGAAGAACATTCGAACACAGGACTCCACCCTACTGCTTCTAAAGTCAGCTTTGTCATTAAACACCATTTAGGCCTCAGATGTGAATATAAATGCTGTATTTATGTTGACTTAAATGGTTGAAATACTGTCGGGGTGAATTTATACATCCTGTGAGTGACACCAGCATTGTGGGACGTGCTTTCACGGTCACCCCATTACTGCTGGCCAGGAGGCGTGGCCAGCAGCCCCTGCCCATTCAGCTGCACCTCCAAATGGCAGAACCCAAGCTTTGCCATTCTTGTGCCTGAGAGGAGACTAGAGTGAACAGTGTCTGCTTTAGAGTTGGTTGGTCATAGGAGGAAGCTGTCCTGTCCTTTAACCTTTAGGGAGTGGGTCCAGCCCTCTGGCCACACCCGCTCAGGTCCTGGGACTGCGGGTCCCAGGGACTCAGGACCGGGGCTGGGTCTGTGATATCAGGGCTGGCCTGCCCTTCCGGATTCTTCCAGAGGGTCTCTGTGTCTCCCTTCCTCCACCAGGTTTCCTTCAGAGCCTGCGCTGCACACCGCTGGGGCGCTCACTCTGCCTCCTAAGCCAAAGTCGAGAACAAAGGCTTTGAGAGTCTGGGGCTTTCCACGCGGCGGCAGGGCCTGGAGCCACTCAAGCAGCACCTGTGTCTGGGAGACAGCATGGGGGCATGGGGTGGAGGTACAGTGGGTCAGGGCTGAGCACTTTAATTTCTATTACAAATGTAAAAAGGTCTTTAGTATCTAAATATTTTCAAACAGCTTAAAGTTAAATGACCCAAATGCCTATCAGTGATAGACTGGATAAAGAAAATGTGGTACATATACACCATGGAATACTATGCAGCAATTAAAAAGAATGAGATCATGTCCTTTCCAGGAATGAAGCTGGAAGCCATTGTCCTCAGCATACTAACGCAGGGACAGAAAACCAAACACGCACGTACTCACTCATAAGTGGGAGCTGAGCAGTGAGAACATATGGACACAGGGAAGGGAACATCACATATTGGGGCCTGTCTGGAGGTGGGGGGTGGGGGGAGGGAGAGCATTAGGACAAATAGCTAATGCACGTAGTCTTAAAACCTAGATGACGTATTGACAGGTGCAGCAGAACACCATGGCACATGTATGCCTATGTAATAGACCTACATGTTTTGTACTTGTGTTCTGGAACTTAAAGTATAATTAAAATAATACATAAAAATAAAGTTAAATGAAGGGCTGGGTGTGGGGGCTCACGCGTGACACCCCACACGTTGGGAGGCCGAGTTGGGAGGATCCCTTGAGCCCAGGAGGTTGAGGCTGCAGGGAGCAGTGATCATGCCATTGTCTCCAGCCTGGGCGACAGTGAGACCCTGCCTCAGAAAACAGCCAGATGGAAATGATTTAATAAATGGTTACAACTGCAGGTTTGTTGTAAGGAATAGGCAGATGTGCCCAGTCTTGAGTCAGTGAGGTTTTGTGTATAGACATCAGGGTGGTTAAAAGTCAAATGAAAAGCCACCCCTTGAGTAGAGCCGTGTGTGCGTGTCTGTGTGTGTGTGTGTGTGTGTGTGTTTGTCTGTGTGTGTGCATGCGCACATGCACCCAGGAGTCAGCCGTCCCTGAAGTGAGGGACCCCCTCCTCCCTGCACCCCTGTGTCCTTCCTCCCAGATGCCAGGGCAGGACTGGAGGCTGGGCTTCCATATGGCCACCCCGAACTCTAGGGAAGTGCTCTGATTTTATTCTCAGCAAACTGGTTTCTCTACTCATTTATTCACATTTCTTAAAAACACACGGAACCACCCTTCCCCCTACAAACTGCCTCCATTAACATACTTTAAGTTCTTTAAGACATTGATTTACTAAGAAGGGGCTCTGCTGACCTGCCGCCTTTGCTGCGATGAGAGTTTCTGTGTAGCAGGGACAGTTCGGCAGGGGTTTGGAAGAGGACTTGATGTTTGTTACCCCGTAACCAAACCAGGGAGGGTGTCGGGTGACACCCTGGGGCTCAGACCCCTGCTCAGCCCTCTCTCCCATGGCCTGCCAGGGAAGCTACCAGGCCCCAGGTGAAAGCCAAGGAAATTAAACCCATCATGATAACTTTCTCTTTCTAATTTCCCCTATTAGAAGAAAGAAGGGGAAACAATTCTTTATGGGCTCAGTCCCTACCTTGTGGGGCAGACTTGCCCCAGGTGAAGAGCGGCTTCCCTGTCTCCCTTCAGGAAGCAGAGAAGCCGGTGCCTGGTTCCAGCCAAGCACTGGGCCTGGCAGATCAGTCAGTGGGGCCTGTGCAGGCACGTCTCGCTGAGCTCCCTGGTTCTGAAGGCGTGAGAACCTCTGCAAGTCAGGTTCCCATGATTGTATAGGATATGTTATGGCAGGGATCTGAAAACTGATGATTTCATCACTAGCTGGAAGCATCATAATCAAAACGATGACAGTTGCAAAATGTTCATGAAGTGAGAAGTGAGAGCTGCGTCCTCGCGATACTGGGGGTATGGCCATAGAAACGCCACCTCTAGCGCCTGAAACAAGTGCGCAGAGGAGCAATGATCCCCTCAGGATTTAAGACAACGAGGATTTTAGTTTCCGAAGCAGTATTATTTCACATTCAGGCAAAAAAAAAAAAAAAAAAAACAGCAACAAGAAAAACCTGAGTTGGTTAGATTTTTCTCAAAAGCTTTATCGGAGGCAAGTTACCTGTAAGTTATGCTGTTGCCCTAAATAGTAATTAGGAAAATAATTGCTTTTAAATTAATATGTACTTTTTTTTAGTCAGATGTAATTATCTGAAGTTTTGAACGATTTGCCCTTTCGTTCTTTGATCAATTAGTTGACATATGCAGACATGGCGTGGTGGGGAGGAAGCCTCTGGTGGGTGAGAGTGTTTCAGAGTTTCAGGGCTCGAAGGGAATGTGTGTAAAGCGGAGTCTCGGCAGTAGTTTTAGTAACCTTGGATAAACTGACCTCTCAGGCTTGCACAATTTGCTAATTAAAGCAGGGAGCACAGCTGTTTCAGAGGTAAGCCGGGCGGAGTTCACCTGATCTATAAAACTGCAATAGTGTCAGGGAGGTAAGTGGGTTAAAATTGTTGCTTTTGTAAGCTTTCAAATGATGATGATGTCAGCCTGGGAGTTCTGTGTCCTGCTTCAGTGAGGCTTATAAGGATGAAGAAACCAGACCCCCGCAGCCAGGACCTCAGGTGGTCACATCTGTCTGTGGGCACAAAGTCTGACATAGTCTCTGTCTGGTCAGTTTCTCCAGCCTGACGTGGTGCTCTGGCAGCCGCTGGTGTTTAATATTCCCGGAAGGGTATAGTGTTGCCCAGACAGTGTAACCCAGAACTTGAGCTGTGTACGGTCATTTGTATTTGCATTTAGAGGTATGGTTTTTCTCTAAAGGTGATAGAGAAGCTCTGGACATCTTCCTTTCCTCGGGGAGGCGTGTTTCTATTTTAGTTAATTAATAAAAGCAGAGTCTCGTTCATTATTTGGCTTTCATTTGAGAACTGCAGTGCTAGCGTGGTTTACAGCTAAGACCGCAGTGTGGTCCTGAAGGAGGGTCTCATCCTTATTTCCCACTCTGTCGGCAGGAAGCATTAGCAGGGTGGACATTCCATTCCACAGAGCTTCCAGATCTGGATCAAAGGTGGCTGTTACTGAAATGCTCATGCACAGAGTCTTCCCTGCCTGCTGCTGGCTAATGTGTGCTCGCCTCCGGCACACCTCCTCTGAGCCCGGCCTGGCGCAAAGCCTTCTTTCTCCAAATTATTTCAGACCAGGCAGCCAGTGTAGACAGTGTCTACCCTAAAGGCCGTAAGAACAATGGGGTACAGTGGCTTAAAACATGCTCAGGATCCAGCTGAGCTTTCACCAAGATTTTCTTGCTACATTTACAAATGCCACTCTGCCTTTCTAAGCATTTTAAATGTCGTGGGGAAGTGCGCTCAGCCGAGGGTTTACTTCTCTTCCTGCTCAGCGCGCACCGGGCTGGGTGTTGGGGTGTAGCTGCCCACACAGACACTGCTTTGAAGACCGAGTGGTTTCGGTTGGCCACCGGGTTGTGTCTGTCTTGTTTTTAAAGCGCTGTCTCTCCAAAGCTTCCTAAGTGTGGACAGTCAGTGCAGTTGCCAGTTTTAGGGTAATAGTGAGTGGTTTGTGTGCTTAACGAGTTTCTAAGAAGTTTGAACTTTGAAAAATAGATAAGAGAAAGAGTTCTTAAAAAAAACAAACTTTGATAGGACACAGTGGAGGTAATTATAGTTTAACTCGCTAGGAGGTTTCTGTGGCCGGCTGGGTAACTATGCTTGTCATGTGTCCTAACCCGTGCCCTGAGACTGTGCCGTAATGCTGCTTCTGCTGGTGTCCAGCTGTCTGGCAAGGAGCCTCCTCGGCTGGAGTGTTGTGAAGGGCATGCTGTAATTACAATATTGTGATGTGGCGTTGTTGCATAACTCAAGGACACGCCATTGTCGCCTACACACTGGGATGTCGCAAGAACGAGATTTGTGAGTTTTACTCCAATTGAGCTTTTCCAGCGATTGGCCGCCACTCCCTCCCTGCCTTTCGGTTCTTTAACGTGAAGGGTAGACCTCAGGACAACCGTGACCTGGGGAAAAGACAGTCTAATTTGGAAGGATGGATCCAGAAAAACAAGCAGGGGCTCTTGTTCTAGTTTCGGCAGGAGATCCCTAGTCACAGACCTGAGCTTGTAAACGAACGCACACCACTTCACAGCCGCCGCCTCGGGTCAGAAACGCTGGAAGGCCTTCGCTAATGCGCAGTGAAAATTAGGGTAGCAAATGTGGACGGATTATGCTTGGTCAAGAATTGTTCTCCTCCAAGTCAGTTTTATAAGAAATTTCATATAAGGAAACAGCCCTTTTTGTGTCTGTATATATATGTACATAAAAACCTTCACAACCAAACACAAACTTCACCCCTTCTGTTTGGTTTTGTTTTTGTAAGCTTATGTCCAGTTTTAAAATTTATGTAAGCTGAAGTCCTTATTTTAAACTTTAAAAGTTTTAAAAGTTAAACCGGACATAAAATTTGGCCCTGTCTAATGTACATACACCACACACATACAACCCTAAATTCAGCTCTGTCTAATGTACATACACCTTACACATATAACCCCAAATTCAGCCCTAATGTACATACACCACACACATAGAACCCCAAATTCAGCCTTAATGCGCATATACCACACACATATATAACCCTAAATTTACCCTAATGTAAAACACCACACATATAGAAACCTAAATTCCCTCTAATGTACATACACCATACACATATATAACCCTAAATTCACCTCAGTGTACACCACACACACACAACCCTAAATTCAGCCCTGTCTAATGTACATACACCACACACAGAACCCTAAATTCCCCCTAATGTACATACACCACACACATAGAACCCTGAATTCAGCTCTGTCTAATGTACATACACCATACACATAGAACCCTAAATTCAGCCCTAATGTACATACACCACACACATATATAACCCTAAATTTACCCTAATGTAAAACACCACACATATAGAAACCTAAATTCCCCCTAATGTACATACACCACACACATAGAACCCTAAATTCCCCCTAATGTACATACACCACACACATAGAACCCTGAATTCAGCTCTGTCTAATGTACATACACCATACACGTATATCCCTTTAGATTCAGCTCTGTGTAATGTACATACACTGCACACACATATATGTGACCCTTACCTCTGGGTGGCATTTATTGTAGTTTGGTTTTGAGGTTAGGAACAGTTAAGCAATAATATAAATTTGTGTTGGTTTAACTTTTATGAATTTTAGGGCAGAACAGGGAGTTGATTTCTGGGTAAGCTTGTTCATGTTCTTAGAATAAAGTGTCGGCCTTATTGTAAGTGTAATCGTGGTCTGTATCCCAGCCGTGCACCTGCTGGATCCTGAGTAATCCTCGGAGCCCAGAGCAAGGCAGAGCAGACATGGGCAAGCGCCGCATTCAGCTAGGTATTTTAGATACGCCCGAGAAGAGTTTTAAGAGAAAACTTGACTTTGAAAAGAAATAGTAGGTACTTACCAGAGGTGGGCAGTGCTGGGATGTGGCCGGGTCTGGGTGGCGGTGGCTGGAGGCGCTCAGGAAGCAGTACTTGTTCTCACGCTTGCTCGGTGAAACTGGAGCCGGCTGTTCCAGTGGGAGGGATTTAAGTGTAGGAGTTGAGCCCTCAGGGCATAGAGATGCACCTGATATTCCTCCTGCCCGCAGCTACGATTCATGTGTTTGCACCCACCGAGCTGCTGCGGGCAGCCTCCCCAGCCCTGGACCCTGCGAGCAAGTATCTCGCAGGCTCTGCCGCTGTCTGTGAGTGCGGCTTCGGTGCTGCCTGGATGGCCACGGGTCGGGGGGCTTTATGTGTGTCCGCAGTGAGAATGTAGATGACTCTACTCATCACACCCAGTGAATATTTGGTGTTACGATAAAGACGTGTGAGACTTTTCTTTAGAACTTGAGCATGTGTACGCAGCGGGTACCGCATTCGTGGTGTCCTTGCCATGAAGGGTCCAGTGAGGCCCTTAGGGTCTGTGTGCCTTCCACCCTCTGCCCCGCTCCGGAGAGCCTCTGTCCCTGGTCCTTCTTGGGAGCCGAGCCGGCAGGGAGGCAGCTCACCCCAGCGCCTGGCTGCAGGTACCTGCCGGAGCTTGCCTGTCCCCAGGCACCACAAGGGCTGCAACGAGGGCTGCGGCGCAGGGTGTGCGCTTGCAAGGGAGGGGGCCGGCCGTGTACTCCCACAAACCACCCCCCCCCACTTTAAATTGCAGAGGCGCTTAACTTTGGGGTCAGCTTTTTTGGGGGGAGGCCAGCTTTTATCTCTACTTCCCACCCCCCCCAAACTGCTTGCTTGCTTATTTAATCCAAGGCTATCACCCCGGCTTTAGTGAAGGTGGGAATGTGGTGTCAGTTTGGGGACTGGTGAAGCAGGTGGGATGAGCTGGTGGCTGGCCCGTGGTGGAGCCTGAGGCAGCGGGGCAGAGGCTGCAGGGCTGTGGCGTAGGGACAAGCTGGCCAGGACAGACGTGCTGTTTTTTTGTTTTTGTTTTTAATTTTTTTCCTTAAGACTTAAGATTTTACATGGCTTTGCTTTGACTTTCATATTTAATTGCTTTTTTTTTTTTTTTTTTGAGACAGGGTCTCTGTCACCCAAGCTGGAGAGCAGTGGTGAGATCATGGTTCACTGTAGCCTCAGCCTCCTGGACTCAAGCGATGCTCCTGCCTCAGCCTCCCCAGTAGCTGGGACTACAGGCACAGTCACTGCGCCTGGCAGATTTTGTGTAGAGACAGCGTTTTGCTATGTTGCCCAGGAGCATTTAATCCACTAAGGTGTTTTTTTGTTGACTTTTGTCCAAATGAGACATCTACATACTTTATGAAGAGTTCTGTAAGTCTCATCAGAAGAAACAGCAGGTCCCTGTTCCTCTTACCTATCGCTGGATGGTTTAAAACGAGCACCATTTTATTCTGTCTCAGGATATTTGTGAGGAGTTTGGACAGGGCTTGGCTGAGTGCTGCTTCTGTTTCTGCACACTGACGGGGCTGGCCTTGTGGGAGAACGCAGCCAGGTGACTGGTCTGGAGGGTCTAGGACAGCTTCACTCACCTGCCTCATGTCCTGGAGGGGGCAGCTGGAAGCCTGAGATCATCCTCCACTTAGCACTTCAGAGGCCTCCTAGGAGGGTAGTCAGCTGTGTGATGGCTGAGGATGTCAGAGAGCAAAGTGGAAGATTTCCAGTCCTCCGGAAGGCTGGGCTGCAGATTGTCAGTGTCCCTTCTGGTCCCTTCTGTTGCCTTTCTAATTTTGGTTTCCGTGAATTCTGTTTTGTTCTGAGTGTTCCTTTTATAGCATCCCGTTCTCATGTGGTAGTTACAGTAGCTTTTCTTATCTGAGGATTTTAGTGATAGCTTTCTTTTATTGGGGGGGGGGTGGAGGAATAGGGGTGGGTGTTCTCCCTGTGTTTGTTTGTTTGTTTTTTGAGACCCGGGGTCCCAGGCTGGACTCAAACTCCTGGTCTCAAGCGCTCCTCCTGCCTCAGCCTCCCGGGTGGCCATGACTGCAGGAGCGCGGCACTATGCCCGGTGCCCTCTCTGCATCCTCAGTGTGGCTGCCTGGCCTCCGGGGCCTCTGCTGAGCACCTCAGACAGTCAACCTGTTTCCTGCACAGGAGGGAGGCCTGCTCCAATGCTCTTTGGGTTAGGCCCAACCTGCCCTACCCCCAGAGTTCTCTGGTACCACAGACCTGGAGGTTTTTAGGGACCTGTCTCATGGATGAGGGAGAGTCTGGATTTCTTCCCTCTGGCGGGGCAGTGGGCTTCTTGGGTCTGAGGCATTTTCTGCTGTCCCTGCTCCTCCAGGTTCGTCCGTGGTCCTGGTGCTGTGGAGTCCCCCCTCCAACACCACACACCTGGCCTGCGGAGTCCCCCCCACACCACGCACCTGGACTGTGGATTCCCCCCCCCCCAACCCAGCCCAGATGCCGATGAGCAGAATTATACCAGATGGAGGGGGTGCCTCCCTGCAGGGGCAGCCCCTGGGTGGGGACAGAGGGGCACCTGGGGCGATGGCTGCTCTTTGTGGGTAGTGCTGGTGCCAGTGTGTGTTGGGGGTGCTGCCAGGGACCCAGGCAGGTGCCGGCGCTGCAGCCTCTGTGTCAGTGCCTCTCTCCCTAGGAGCATGCAGGCCTGGATGCCCAGTCCCAGTTCAGCTTTCCTACTTTTTAGTTGCAGGGTGAGGCATACGATGTGTTCAGCTCGGCCCCTTCCTCTCCATCCTGCCCATCCCGTCCTGGCCGCTTCCTCTCTGTCCCATCCAGCTCGCCCCTTCCTCTCCATCCTGGCCATCCCGCCCCGGCCCCTTCCTCTCTGTCCTGTGCAGCTTGGCCCCTTCCTCTCCGTCCTGGCCATCCTGCCCCGGCCCCTTCGCAGCATCGTCCTCTTGAGTGTGCTGTGTGCTGGGACTCCAGTCTTGGCTCTGCCGTCTTCACTCTCTGTGACTTGGGGCAGCAGTTACCGACCTCCCTGGGCTTCAGTCTTCCTGATTGTGAAAGGGGCTGGTGAGTGCTGCTATCTGTGCAGGGGGAGGGAAATGTGTCTTTCACGGAACACCTGTGATGAGGGAAGGGCGTCCCATCTTTGACCTTCTTGAAATACAAGATAGTTTTTGTTTTAATCCTTTGTGTTCCTTGTGGGGTGCTGCATCCAGAGGAAAGGAGAAAGGAAACGAAAACTCTGCAGAAAATCCAGAGGCCTGGCTTCAGCCTCCCAGGCTGGTAGCCATGGCTGTAGGGGGAGACGCAGCAACATCCTGTCCCCTGGGGCACGGCTTCAGGGACGGCTCAGAGTGGAGGGCACCCACACCTGGCTGTGTCTCAGAGCTCTGCCCTCCTCAAGGGACTCAGGCCAGTGGGTGGGACTGTGGGATGGGACCAGGGGGCTTCGTGGGTGAGGGTGGTGGGCAGGCTCGGGCTTCCTTTCCCAGTGGGATTCTCGATCCAGGGGCAGGACTGTGGGATTGGACCGGGGGACTTAGGGGGTGAGGGTGGTGGGCAGGCTCCAGCTTCCCTTCTCAGCAGGATTCTTGATCCTGGGGCCAGGGCACACCAAGTCTGTCTGTGAGCACATGTTAAGAGGAGGGAACAGAAGGCAGAGGAACCTCCACGGGCCTGTCCTGTCTCCTGTACTCCCCTGACCTGCTCCAGCCCTTCAGGGTTTTTGAGTACTTGCCCTTCCCCTTCCTTTGGAACGTGTTTCTTAGGGTTTCTTGGTTGTCATTCATTCTGGTTGGAATTCCCATAGTGAGAAACCGTCTTGGTTTTGCACCAGCTGGGGGCTGCCGGGCGTCTGTGCTGCTGAGCGTGCCTCCCTCCACGTGCTGAGTCCTGCACGCCGCTTCTCTCGTCCAGCCCTCTGCTGCCTGCTGTTTTCTTTGGGGTTTCCATTGTTTCCCCTTCCTCTTCCTGTCCTGGTTTTCTTCCCTGGTGTGGGGGCCTCCCTGCTGCAGCCTCCGCCTTCCATCCTGGTGGTAGTGAGACTGGCTGAGACCCAGGGGAGGCCTGGAGACTGTCGGAGACTTTTGGATGGTGCTGCACACCATCGCTGGCTTGGGTTAGGGCCCAGGCCCTGCCTTTGGGTTGCCTGGAAGCCGCTGGCCAGGCCTGGACACCTCCCTGCCCCCATGGCCTCGGAGTTGCAGCCTGGGAGCAGGTCCCAGCCCTTCCCCTGTGTTACGTGGTCACCTGCCTGAGAGCCTCTGCGGGCCCCTGTGTTTTGGGAAGTCGATTTAAGTGAACAGAGTGTAGCTGAGTAGGAGCTGCCTCCCTACCCACCCACCCTCATTGCCTGGGACCCCCTGTCCGGGAATAGGGCCTCGGGTGTCTGGTCTCTGGGCCATACGCTAACAAGGCCAAGCCTAGCAGCCCCCGGGGTCCTCAACCACCGTGGGCCTGTGCTTGTGGCCGAGGTCTGGGCACTGTGGGCACTGCTCAGCCGTCTTCTGCAGGTGGCCGAGGATACATTTCGTTTCTCGTTAAAAAGAGCCCTGAGAACATCAGTGGGCTTTTATTGATTGTGTCACCTCAGCGATGCAGAAAAGTGAAAGTGGAGCGATTTGGTCATTGTGGTGAGATGCGGCCAGGTGTAGGAGAGAATTTGGGGAAAGCTTTCCTTCTGGACATGGGTTGACTTTAGTGAGTAAGTAGAGGGCTTTATTTGTGACTCGACATCTGAGATGTGTCATGGCAGTATTTAAATTTTAATTTGTTTGTTCAAATAACGCCACGATTTGAATTTTTTGGAACTGGAGCTAACTGGTTTTTTCGGACGGGCAGGAGGGGAGCAAATGGCCCCTCTGTGTTTCCCCTTTTCCTGCCAAGGCCCCTCCAGGCTGTCTCTTGCCTGGCGAGTGTGAGGGGCTGGGTGGGCACAGGCCTGGGGCACGGTGCTCTGTGGCGGGGCTGGCGGTTTCTGGGTGTGTGGCCTGTGGGTAGCTTTTGTACCGGGCACCTCCCTCCCAGCACCTTCGCCCTGAGCGGCCTTGGAAGTGGGGCTCCTGGCAGCTCTGCAGGCACCGTCAGAGCCAGAGGGAGGGCGAGTGGCTTTTGGTTTCTGTTTAAACAGCGTGCAGTCACTCCCTGCTCTGCTCGTGCTAACTGGTGCTGCAGCTTCGGTGTCTGGAGGGAAACTTGAAACCCTGAGCTATGGCTTGTTTTGTCCTTGATTGGGAAACTCAGTTCAGGTTTGTGAACTTGGGCCAAGTTTCAGAATTCCCACAGTTTTCTTCACCTCCTCTCCTCCCCCTACCCTGACAGTGAAGTGTCTGACGTTTCAGAGTTTCAGAATTCTCGCTCACCTTGACTCAGACTTGTTAGTTTTCCAGGAGTAGCTCATGTGGCCCCCGTATAGGGCGTTTATTTAAAGGGTGCCTTTATATACACAGCAGTCAGGTACAGGAGTCATTTAGTTAAATTGCACAAGGACAAGTAAAATTTAAAAAATTAACACTTAGATGATCTTTTTTTTTTTTCATGCTACAAATAACAGTGAAAAACCTAACAATGAAAATAGACTGAACAGACAAAAGGCCAACAGGCTTGGTCCTTCTCATCTTCTCTCCTGAGTCTGCTGGCGCTTGTCCACCTCTGTCTTCCCCTCTCTCCTGCGTCTCCTGGCGGTGTCTCTACCTCTGTGCCCCCTCTGTCTGCCGCATTGGGGCTGCTCACCAGGCTTAGTCTTCAGGGCCACTGTTTCTCCTCAGCTGTGTCCTGATACATCACATTTCCATGCATTGCAATGAATGTCTTTTACTTCAATTATTTGCAGATATTGATTTTGTTTCCTTTTCACATCTTCCTTGTTTCCTCGCTGTGGTTTTCATTTCTCCTTTCATCTCCTTGGCCTGTTTTTTGATAGTGTCTTTTTAGGTTATCTCAAGTTCATTTCAAGCTCTGAAAGTAAGAATTAAAGTAAGAACCGCGCTGCCTTGAACATGTGACTGCTGGACATTGTTCCAAGGCTTGGATCAATTGAGAACCATGTTGCTTGCCCCGGGCCTGGGGCTGCCTTTGTCCAGAGAGACCTGCTCTTGCCCCTTACAGGACGCTGCCATGGTGGTTTTACATCACGTCAGCTTAGCCAGCCAGGACATTCCACGGGACCCCCTTCCCTGGTAGTTCCAGGAGAGAGCTGTGCATGATTTGGAGGCAGAAGTGAAGCTGCAGCCCTCGTGTGTTTGTGTGGCAGCCCCCGGGGCTGTGCTGTAGAAGGTTGTGTGGGTGTGCATAGCCTTGTCGGGCTGTGCTGTAGAAGGTTGTGTGGGTGTGCATAGTCTCTTAGGGCTGTGCTGTAGAAGGTTGTGTGGGTGTGCATAGCCTCATCGGCCCTTATCAATCCCTTCGTGAATTCCTATGGGGTTTGTGGTGAGTCTGGACTGACTCAGCTTTCTAAAAGCTGAAAAGTAAAAGTTAATGGGACTACAGAGATAAATGATCAGACCTGGTATCCTCCTGAGAGCTCAGAACACTTCTCAATTATTGATAACCAGAAAACAAAATTTGTAGTAGAGATAGAGATATGTATAAATATACACATTACATATTATGTGTATATATGCCCTGTTTCAACAGTAGTGGTAACTGGTGTGATTCCATAAGCTATATAGAATCCGGTAGCTGGCCATTGGAGAAAACACATCTGTTAGACACATGAGGAACGGTCACATATGACACATCATCTGTGCCACGAAAAAAGTCTCGAGACATTTCAGAGACTCACTGGCAAACAGACTGTATTGCGTGCTCATAAATTAAAAATTGGATACAGAAGGATAAAAGGTATTAATTTTTAGTTAGAAAACATACATATGTCTAAATCATGAGTCACAGAAGTCTCAGTAGAAATTTTAAAGTAAAAAAAAAAAAGTAAAAATAAAAATGAACAGTAACAAAATTCTTCTATCTAAAATTTTGGAATGTGGCTAAGGAAAAGCAAACCCTTAAGTGTGGTCAAACTGTGGCTGCAGGCCCAGTGGGACCTTGGCCTGTTTCTGTACAGCTTTGGAGCCAAGAATGATCTTCACATTTAAAAAATGTTGTAAATACGAGTAAACACAACCAAGAAGAGTCCGCGATGTGGTCTGCATTTGGCTGTGGCAGGAATCACTTGCTGACCCCGCCTCAGACGCTGGTACCGAAAAGGAGAAAGGCTGACTCTGCACAGGGCGGGTGGGAGGAGGGCAGTGAGTGGACCCTAGAAATGAAGGAGGTGGGAGACAAAGAAGAGAGCTCCCAGAGCCAGACGTAGCCCTTGAAAGGGCTGATGGGACAGATAAGTGTGGCTGCCGGGCAGCAAGCAGGAGGGAGCCCCAGCAAACAGCCTTCCACGCGGAAGGGCGCTCTCACGTAGCCGCTGTGAACAGGGAAGAGGGCATTTAGGAATACCTTGTACTAGAAACGTGATAACCCAATGAAATAGACCTTCTAGAGAAACGTAATTTATCCAGGTTGACCCGAGTGGGGTAGAAAAGGGACTCCTCGCTGCCTCAGTGCCTGTGCTTCTAAGTTGAACAGTTACTGTTGCCCCCATAGGATTTTTAATGATTTTTGTTGAGATGTAATTCACGTGCTATCAGTTCTCTCATTTAAAGTGTACAGCTGAGTGGCTCGTAGTGCATTTGCAGAGTTTGCAGCCGTCAGCCCAGTTGGCTGCAGAACTGTTTACCCCACACTCCTTAGCTGTCGTCCCCAGACCCACCCTCCCTGTCCTAGACACCACGCATATATTTTCTGTCTCTTTGTCTGCTCATTCGGGACATTTCCTGTGAATGGGACTGTGCCCCCTGTGGTCCTCTGTGGTGGCTCTTTGCCCTGAGTGTGGCGTTAGCGTGGTCCGTGGGCGGTGCGGCCCCCAGCAGGGCTCCCTCCCTTTTGCTTGCTGAGGCGTCCTCCATCGTGTGGCGCCGTAGTCAGCTCAGGCTGCTGAAACAAGACACTACAGATTGGGACCTCAGCAGCACAGATGTATCCCTCTCAGCTCTGGAGGCCGGATGTCCAAGGTCAAGGTGCTAGCAGGCTCAGCTTCTCGTGAGCCCCTCCTGGGCCCGCAGGCGCTGCCTTCCTGCCGGGTGCTCGTGTTGCCGCTCGGTCTGGGTGTCCGAGGCCTCATTTCCTCTTCTTAGGAGCATACTGGTCGTGGCAACTCAGGCCCCACTCCATGACCTCATTCTACCTTACGCCTCTCATTAAAGGCCACGCCTCCAGATCCAGGCACACTTGGAGGCACTGGGGATTGAGACTTGAAGAGTTCAGCCCACAACGTATGTGGAGGCTGCACTGTGTTGATCCATCTATCAGTTGGTAGACATTTGGGTTGTTTCCCACTGTAGGCTGCTGTGAATAAGGCACTCATGCGGGTTTTTATGTGGATATGGTTTTTGTCTCGGGTGTAGGCCTGGGCATGGAGCACGGAGCTGTATCGAGAGTTCAGGGAGTTGACATATCCAGAGCTAAATCCGTGTCTGGCATGCGATGCCTTCTGTTTTGAGGTCAACAGTGATGATGTGGGCGGGCTCCTGAGGATGAGAGCTCGTGATGGAGCGCGCCTCTTTATGTCCGACGTGAATGTGGCTACTCAGCTTTCTCTCTTTTTTTTTTAAATTAATTAATTTTGTTGAGATAGTGTCTCACGGTTGCCCAGGCTGGAGTGCAGTGGTGCAATCATAGCTCACTGCATCCTCGACCTCCTGGGCACAAGTGATCCTCCCACCTCAGCCTCCTGCGTAGCTGGAACCACAGGCATGTGCCACTGTGCCTGACTCATTGCTGTATTTTTTTCTTTTTCTTTTTGTAGGGTTAGGGTTTTGCTGTGTTGCTGGTCTCAAAGTCCTGGGCTCAAGCGTTCACCTGTCTCAGCCTCCCAGGGTGCTGGGATTACAGGAGTGAGCCACTGCATCCGGCTCCCCCTCCCCCCACCTTTTTTTCCTTTTTTTGAGCCAGGGTCTTGCTCTGTTGCCCAGGCTGGACTGCAGTGCTACAGTCATGACTCACTGTAGCTTTGACCTCACAGGCTAGATAGATCCTCCCACCTCAGCCTCGAAAGTAGCTAAGACTACAGGTGTTCACCACCACACTCAGCTAATTTTTTCTATTTTTTTGTAGAGAGGGTCTCACTGTGTCGCCCAGGCTAGTCTTGAATTCCTGGCCTCAAATGATCCTCTCATCTTGGCCTCCCAAAGTACTGTGATTACAGGCATGAGCCACTGCTTCTGGCCCCAGCTTTGTTTTCGTTAGCGTTTTCTCAGTATATTCTTTTCTGTCTTTTCTTTAAATCTTTTTATATTCTTACATTTTAGATGTGTGTTGGGTAAAAATCCACCCTTTGATTTTAAGCTGGTGAGTTCAGTCCATTTACTTTAAGTACTGATATGTTTGGATGTCTTTGTCTTGCTATTTGAATTGCTTTTTCAGATTTTTCTTTTGTTTTTAAAAATTGTGGTTTCTGTTATGTCCCCCAGCCCAGTCTCATTCCATATCTTCTTCCTCGTTGGTTTGGAAATTATATATTCTGTTTCTTGTGTTTCTTCCTCAGTGGTCGTCTTCAGCTTGTACCATGAATATGAAAAGCCGGCAGCTAGCTTCTTAGCCTGCTGTCCAGATAACACAGCACACCCTGACCTCGACTGCTTTCAACCTGACATACTTGACATCGTTTTTAGTTCTTCTTGTTGAGTATTTGCCATTACAGGCTTAGCACCCTGAATCTGAAAATACAAAACCCAGAACTTTTTGAATGCTGACTTGACACTCTGCAGGTGACGGGTTGCACTCAAAACATAGGTAAACAACACAGTTTATTCAGCGTTCCCAAGGGGGAAAAATATCGTCCCACCCCCTGCAGCTTTGATAAATCCCTTCCACATAAGCCCAGATTCCCCCATGCAAGCACGCCTGCAGAGGGTGATAAAATGGCAGGGGTGCAGCCGGGCGCACCCATGGTGGGTTCCTTACGAGGCTCCGCACGGGTGAGACCTGTGCGCTCCGCTCGTGTGTGTTTGCACGTTCTCCACTCTGTGGTGTAAAGATACTGTTGAAAATGCCAGAAGGGCCTGCAGATCAGTTGTATGGGTAACAGCGGCCAGATAAGGCGCAAGCGTTCATGTTCATGTGTCACGCAGAAAGTCAGGCTGCTGGAGGGAACTGGACGGCAGCGTCAGGGCATGGGGTTGGCTGGAGTGAGTGCCAGATAGGACCTGGAGACAGGAGGAAGAATCTACATTCTGTGCTGAAGACGAAGACCAGAAGTTAGTGAGAAGGAAAACCCTGAACAAAGCTCTGCGTGAACTTTCTATCACGTACTGAGAGTGGATCTGTCAGCATCGCAGTGGGCGTGAGACGAGCAAAGCTCAGTCACAAGGAGCTGAAGATCCAAGGAAACTGTTGAGTATTCAGAAGGCTGGTTGCAGAAATTTAAGAAAGACACATTAACTTTCTTTTTTTAAACTGGGTTTTGCTCTGTTGACCAGGCTGGGATATGGTGACGTGATCTCGGCTCACCGCAACCTCTGTCACCTGGGTTCAAGCATCTCTCGTGCCTCAGTCACCCAAGTAGCTGGGATTACATGTATGCAGCACCACGCCCGGCTAATTTTTGTATTTTTAGTAGAGACGGGGTTTCACCATCTTGGCCAGGCTGGTCTCGAACTCCTGGCATTGTGATGTACCTGCCTCGGCCTCCCAGAGTGCTGGGATTACAGGCGTGACCCCTGCGCCTGAGCCAGAACAAGCCTTCAGCGGTGATGAGACACCATTGTTTTGGTGTTCCTGCCTCAGACTCACTGACAACAGTGGACGAGACGGCCCCTGCAGGAATGAAGGACCCAGGGACAGAATGACCGTGCTGGGCTGTACCAGTGCGGCAGGCAGTACAGGTGTGAGTGTGTCCTCACTGTTTTCAAGGAGGGTTTTTTTTTTTTTTTTGAGGTGGAATCTTGCTCTTGTTGCCCAGGCTGGAGTGCAATGGCACAATCTCGGCTCACTGCAATCTCTGCTTCTGGGTTCAAGCGATTCTCCTGCTTCAGCCTCCTGAGTAGCTGGGATTACAGGCATGTGCCACCATGCCCAGCTAATTTTGTAATTTTTAGTAGAGACGGGGTTTCTCCATGTTGGTCAGGCTGGTCTCAAACTCCTGACCTCAGGTGATCTGCCTGCCTCGGCCTCCCAAAGTGCTGGGATTATAGGTGTGAGCCCTGTGCCCGGCTTCAAGGAGGGCATTTCTTATCAGTCCATTATATGCTAGCAGAAAGGCATGGACCACCCACCAGTGACATCTTTTCTGACTAGTTAGCAAACATTCAGCACCAGCGGCTGGTGCTTACTGCAGGGAAGCTGGACTAGAGGACGACTGTAAGACTTTCTGATTCCTTGACAGGTGTCCAGCTGAAATTCTCCCTGAAAATCATGTTTGTGGCATGTACCTGCCCCCAGCCGTGACATCATTAACGTAGCCATGTGACCAGGTGTCTTTAGGATCAATGAAGAGTCAATACAAGAACGCTGTCTGGAATGGCCCTGAACAGAGGCCTGCATATGGAAGGCTCTCGAGGGGAGTTCAGCAGAGGGGATACCATACATGCTGTTGCCAGTGTCTGGGACACTGTGACTCGAGACACAGCCCTGTGCACCTGGCACAGCCCGTGCCGGTGTTCGGTGACGGTGATGAGCAAGGTGGTGACTTTGAGGGTTCTGTATGTCAAGGGAGAAAAGTGACGTCTGACCTCCTTCCATGTGCAAAAACATACCTGCAGAGTCTGGTGAGCTGGAGAAGTGGATGTGGGTGTCATCTTCCTAACAGATAGCAAGGCTCCTGGTGTCTGTACGCCGACTGATGGTGAAAGCTGAGATGGTTCTAATCAAGGTGATGGTGAGAATGGTGCCGGCAACCCTGCGGAAAGCGCACCTGCAGACGGTGTGGTGAGAATGTGGGAAGCATCCCTTCCCTTCCGGTAACCCTGCAGAAAGCGCACCTGTGGACGGCATGGGGGAATGTGGGAAGCAGCTCTTCCGTTCCCTGGGCTTAGAGAGGGGCTGGAGCATCGCACATTCACACAGAACAAGAAATCATGGCAGTCTGTAACATCAAGGAGAGGCGCTGTAATGAGGCTGGTGACACTGGAGGAAACACTTTAAGAAGCCATCCCTAGAATGCCGCCTCCTCTGACACCCTCCGCCCGTGCATGGCCTCTAACATCCCACAACAAGCCTCCCCTCCGTGTGGATGTCCTCCTGACCTGTGTGGGTGCTGACATCTTGTTGGGGATCCCTCCTGTCTTAGTTGGTTCTGGTTGCTGTAACAAAACACCAGAGACCCAGCACTCTGGGAGGCCAAGGCAGGAGGATCACCTGAGGTCAGGAGTTCGAGATCAGCCTGGCCAACATGGTAAAACCCTGTCTCTATTAAAAATACAAAAATTAGCTGGGTGTGGTGGTGCTCACCTGTAATCCCAGCTACTTGGGAGGCTGAGGTTGGAGGATTCATTGAACCCAGGAGGTGGAGGTTGCAGTGAGCTGAGATTGCACCTGCACTCCAGCCTGGGCGACAGAGTGAGCCAAACCAACAAACACACACAAAAAAAAAAAAAACACAAAAAAACACAGCAGAGACCGGGGCTTGCACAGCAGATGTTCATTTCTCATGGCTCTGGAGGCTGGAAGTCCTGGATCAGGGGCCACCATCATCATCGTCTAGTGAGGACGGCTCCTTGATTCCCTGACAGCATCTTCTCACTGTGGCCTCGTCTGGCAGGGGAGTCCTCTGGGGTCCTTTGTGCCCTAATCCCATCCCTGAAGCTCTGTCTTTGTGACTCATCACCTACGAAAGGCCACACCTCCTAACAATGTGCCCTTCGGAGTGAGGATTTCAGCAGGAGTTTGGAGGGACACAAACATTGGGGCGTAGCATCTCCCCATGGTCTTCCTCCCCATGGCCTTTCTCCCCATGCCAGCTGCCCCTTGCCCTGCTGTCCACCTCCTGAACCCCTCTTCGCCCCACCACCCTTGCCTGGATGTGCAGACCTTATGTAGTACCAGCTGATGGCTTCAGGACTGAATTTTCAAGAGGGACAGGGAAAGGCGTTTGTTTTTTTTGTTTTAAATTTCTTAGAGCCAGGGTCACTCTGTTGCTCAGGCTGGAGTGAGTGCAGTGGTGCAGTCATGGCTCACTGCAGCCTTGGCTCCCTGGATGATAGCGATCCTCCCGCCTCAGCCTCCCAAGTTACTGTGGCACTATGGGTGTGCACCCACTAATATTTTTATTTTTTGAAGAGATGGGATCTCACTATGTTGCCCAGGCTGGTCACGAACTCCTGGGCTCATGTGCTCCACTCACCTTGGCTTCCAAAGCACTGGGATTACAGGTGTGAGCCACTGTGCCTGGCCAGGTGTTTGCTCTTAAAAAGCCATTTATCTCTCTCTTTCTCTCTCTCTGTGTGTGTGTGTGTGTGTGTGTGTGTGTGTGTGTGTGTGTGTATTTTGAGGTAAAATTTTACATAACATAAAAATAACCATTAACTTTAAAGTGAACAATTCTGAGCATTTAGTACATTCACAGTGTTGCACAGTTATTACTTCTGTCTAGTTTTGAGACATTTTATCACCGAGAAAAGACCCTGGCGTCCATTCACGTAGTCATTACAGATGCCTGTTTCCCCAGCCACTGGCCACTGCCAGTCAGTTTTCTGCCTCTACGTGTACTTACTCTGAGAATTTCATACACACAGAGTCCGCAATGTGTGGGCCTGTGGGCTGGTTCATCTGTGTTGTAGCGTGTCAGGACTTTGTCTGTTTTTATGGCCAAATCGTATTTCTTTGTGTGGGTAGACCCCTTTCTGTTATCTGTCAGTTAATGGACACTCAGGTTTTCCTACCTTTTGATGATTGTGAATCTTGCTTCTGTGAACGTTTGTGTACGAGCGTCTGTCTGAACCCTTGTGCATCCAGGGTGGGGCTGCCGGACAGCGTGTGGCCCCTCGGTGTGCTTCTGGAGGCATCCCCTGCCGTGTCCACGGGCGCTGTGCTGCTCTGCATTCCCCCAGTGAGGCACAGATCTCCTAGTTTCTCCGTGTCCCCTGTCCCCAACAACACCTGTGTTTTCTCTTTTAAAAAATTATGGTCAGCCTTGTAGCTGTCGGGGGTATCTTGTTATTTTGATTTTTCATTTTCTTTTTTTTTTGAGTTGGAGTCTCGCTCAGTCACCTAGGCTGGAGTGCAGTGGTGCAGTCTCGGCTCACTGCAACCTCCGCCTACCGGGCTCAAGGAATTCTCCTGCCTCAGCCTCCTGAGTAGCTGGTGCACATCACCACACTAGTTTGTGAATTTTTCTTAATGACTAATGACATTGAGCATCTTTTCACATGCGTGTTGGCTGTTGGTGTATTTCTTTGGATTAATGTCTAGTCAAATCCTTTGCCAATTTTAAAATTGAATTGTCTGTCTTTTTGTTGTTGAGTTGTAAAAGCTGTTTGTATATTCTGGATATTAAACCCTTATCAGATATGTTATTTGCAAGCATTTTCTCCAATTCTGTTGTCTTTTTTTCCCTCTGGATCATGTCTTTGTATTGTGTTGTGTTTTATGTAAAAATTTCTCCATTGTTTTAATTCTTTCTTTTTCTTTTCTCTATGCGTGCAGTTTTTGGGGGTGTGTGATGTGGACATACCCACATGCACATATATGGGTCTTTAAAAAGTACTTCTTTTTGCTTTTAAATATTTGACACTTTAAAATTTGAGTTGAGATTCTAGATGGACTAATTTATTGTTGAATGAAAGGAAGGTATGAAGCTTGTCAGAGTGTTACGTCTTTTAGAATTTGTACTTGACATGCCCACCGAAGCCATGCAGATGATACAAGCGATCCTCTTGCCTCAGCCTCCTAAGTAGCTGGGACTGCAGGTGCATACCACCACACCTGGCTAACTTTTGTATTTTTTTTGTAGAGGTGGGATCTCCCTATGTTGCCCAGGCTGGTCTTGAACTCCTGGGCTCAAGTGCTACTCCCGCCTCAGCCTCTTTAAGTGCTGGGATTACAGGCATGAGCCACCGTGCCCAGCCAGCCTTTGTTATTTTTAAAAGTTGAAATTCATGTTTTTGGGTTGGTGCTAAGCTGTGACATGTGAACGTGAAATGATATAGTTGTGTTTGGTTATATACTGTGTGCAGAAAGCAACCTTTTAATGAAAAATCTTCTTACCTGGAAAAAACCCTTTACCTACTAAACTTATTTTCACACCTTCCAAATTTTGTTGTCTTCCATGTTTTTGCTAGCTCCAGGCCCATTTGGCATTTAAAATAAAACGCAGCTTGGCCAGTCTGGCTGGGAGTTACCCAGGTACTGCGGCTGGAGAATCCCAGTGGACTTGAAATTCAGGTTTGCTTGTGAAAGTAGCTCGTTAGGGCTTCTCGTGATGACAGTGCTGTGTACACTGGGTGCACTGCCTGGCTCGCTGGGTGTGCCTCATAGACGCAGGACACTGTTTAGAGTTGTTTTTTTAATGTGCCCGAGGTGAGATTACTGTGTTTTCCTTGTACTTATGTTCATATTTTCTGAACCTCCTGTGGATGGAAAATCAGCTGAGTGTGTGAAGGGCCTGTTGGTGTGACCGGGCCCTGCTCAGCCCGGCCCTGGCTGTCTTAGGGTCCCTGCTTGGTGGCAGGGAGTGGCTTGTGGGTAGTTGCCTGGGCTGCCCCAGGTGGATGTGCTGGGACTCTGTGTTGATGAGAGAACGGTTGTGAGGTGGGGCTTTCTGCAGTGGGTGTGAGTGTGGCTCTCAGTGCCCGTGCGGGGCTGGGGGTCCTGGGCGTCACCCCGAGTGCCACCTTCATTGCATTTTCTTGTGGCCCTGGGAGGTCATAGGAGCCTGCTGGGTCTGTGTCCTTCCACATGGACACACTGGCTTTCAGGGAGAGTGGGTCTGGTGGGTTGTGTGGGTCCTGTTGTGTCCATGTTCTTCCTCCCTACATGGACACACTGGCTTTCAGGGAGAGTGAGTCTGGTGGGTCGCACGTGTCCTGTTGTGTGAGCAGACACACAGACTGTGACTTCAGGGCTGTGGAGGTTGCTCTGTGGTTTCTGGCAGTGTAGACTCCAAGTGTGAGCCCTGTAGTGAGGACAAAGTGGAGGTTGGAGTTCAGAAATGTGCACAGGCTCCTGAGGACCGGTGGAGCTGGAGGCCAGGGCTTGCCTGCTGGGAGTGTGGCTGTGGAAAGATTCCATTCCATGGCAGGGGCTGCTACCAGACTTACCTGAATGAAGCATCTTCAGAGCCACCTGCCCTGCCCGTTCTTGTCAGTGACTCAGAGAGATTCAGAAATGGGTGACAAGTTTAGGGCAGAAAACTCTTGGGATAAATCAAAAGTTATCTCAGCCAGCGGCCTCAGATTCCTTCCTCCTTGTGGTTGGGTGAATAGAATGTGGTGAGGACTGAGGGGAGATTTATAAAAAGTGTGATCTCTCAGTCTTAGAGAAACATGCTTCAGAGTAGGGGTTCTTAGTATTGAGAACACTGAAAATTGAGTAAACTGTGCACGAGTGCCGTGGCCTTGGCCTCCCCGTCACCTGGGCCTGGGTCTCAGGGCCTTGCTTGTGGGCTTCCTGTGTCCTTGGCTGGCAGCTCCTGCACTGAGGTCCTCGGGGGCCTGCTGCTTCTCAAGTGCCTGTGCCGTGGACACTGTCTTGGGCCAGTGGAGGTCTGAGTACTGGGGCTGGGAGGCCTAGGCCATGAGTCATGGCAGAACTGGCCCCTGACTTCCTGGTTAAGCCTTTAATTCTGAACGCCCTGTTTTTGCTTCTTTCAAGTTGTGCTTGAGCCACTCTGTCATTAGCTGTGGGCGTTCCGTGTGCCTGTGCCTGCTGTTGAGCAGAGCAGGGAGGAGCGCCCTGGCTTCAGGGAGGGCCCCTCTCCCCATCCCCCCTGCACAGCTGTCACTCTGCACTGAGTGTCCTGTCCCCTCTGGGGGCCTGACTGGCTCTTCTCCCCATGGTGGCTGCTCGGGTGGCAGTGAGGGGACAGCGAGGGGGACAGACACAGGTGGAAGGAACCACTGTGGGGTTTCATTAACAGTGAAAGTGACTCGGCCGGGCACAGTGGCTCACGCCTGTAATCCCAGCACTTTGGGAGGCCGAGCCGGGTGGATCACGAGGTCAGGAGTTCGAGACCAGCCTGGCCAACATGGTGAAACTCCGTCTCTACTAAAAATACAAAAATTAACTGGGTGTGGTAGCGGGTGCCTGTAATCCCAGCTAGTCGGGAGGCTGAGGCAGGAGAATCGTTTGAATGTAGGAGGCAGAGGTTACAGTGAGCTGAGATCGTGCCATTGCACTCCAGCCTGGGTGACAGGGTGAGACTTCGTCTCAAGAAAAACTAAAACAATGACAGGAGATCCTGAGGCTGTTTAATGTGCAAACCGCAATTACTTGGGATTACTTGAAAAGAAATAGTTCTTTTCAAGGAACCTGAGCAGGGCTGTCCACGCTGGAAGCCGGTGCTCACTGTGACAGCTTTGACAGATGATGGAGAGAGTGCTGGCGTCTTCTGCCATCTGTGGGTGGTCCTTGGGTGCTGTGTTTGCATTCACCGTGGGTCTCCTTGGATGGGCCGTGGTTCCACCCCAGCACCCTGGTCTTGTCTCGTCGCCCATGTCCAGGCCATGTGAGAAGCACATACTTTTGTCCCAAGTGGAGGATCTCTGCTCTGCTCCTGAGCGAGGCCAGGAGGCTCTCGTTTGGATGTTCTGGCGGGCGGCGCTGGGACATGGCCGTTGTACCTGTCCCTGTATAGGGTGGTCAGTGACTCGGGGGAGGAGTTCTTGAGGATCATCATGGGCACGTGAATGCCTTATGCCTTTGGTATTTTGCTTAAATTGTAATGAAGCCACGGCCCATCACAAGAAGAGTGTGGGTGTTGGCGGCTTTGCCCTGGGTGCTGCAGGGTTGGGGGTGGGCCCGTCTGCTTGTAGGGGTCAGCTGCACAGGAAGCATGCATGGCCTTGCGTCAGCAGCAGTCCCAGAAGCCATGTGTAGGGCATGCCCTTGGGTCAGGGACCCACCCGCTCCTGCCAGGTGTTGGACTTGGGACCAGCGGCCAGCTGGTGACGCACATTCATGCCACAGGTCCCCATGCGCCTGTGCCGTGTGCCTGGCGAACCCTGAATTCACCTCATGTCAGCTGCTGGTGTTGAGTGTTCACATGATGCTTTTCTTTCTTGGGTGTTGGATCAATGGATGGAGAAATAAAGGTGTGTGGGCATGAATCAATATTTATATCGATAGCCATCCCTTAAATTCAGATCCGGGCCTTCAAGAGACCCGCGTCCTGACCCGGTGTTGCCGCGCACTTGCCGTGTGTCTGAAGCGGCCATGGAGGCAGCCGTCCGCCCAGCCCACTGGAGCTGCAGCTCGTTGGACTCACAGATTTTTTTTTTTTTTTGAGACGGAGTTTTTTTTTTTTTTTTGAGACGGAGTTTCGCTCTTGTTACCCAGGCTGGAGTGCAATGGCGCGATCTCGGCTCACCGCAACCTCCGCCTCCCGGGTTCAAGCAATTCTCCTGCCTCAGCCTCCCGAGTAGCTGGGACCACAGGCATGTGCCACCATGCCCAGCTACTTTTTGTATTTTTAGTAGAGACGGGGTTTCACCATGTTGACCAGGATGGTCTCGATCTCTTGACCTTGTGATCCACCCGCCTCGGCCTCCCAAAGTGCTGGGATTACAGGCGTGAGCCACCGCGCCCGGCGGG
>PVKV010015731.1:0-52895 GCA_004027835.1 Alouatta palliata
TGGTGTATATGTACCACATTTTCTTTGTCCAGTCTATCATTGATGGGCATTTGGGTTGGTTCCAGGTCTTTGCTATTGTACACAGGGCTGCAATGAACATATGTGTGCCTGTGTCTTTATACTAGAAAGATTTATAGTTCTTTGAGTATATACCCAATAGTGGGATTGCTGGGTCAAATGGAATTTCTATTTCTAGATCCTTCAGAAATCACCACACTGTCTTCCACAATGGTTGAACTAATTTACACTCCCAACAACTGTGTAAGAGTATTCCTATTTCTCCACATCCTCTCCAGCATCTGTTGTCTCCAGATTTTTTAATGATTGTCATTCTAACTGGCGTAAGATGATATGTGGTCATCTACAAAGAACTAAAACAGATATACAAGAAAAAAACCTACAAAGAACTAAAGAATCTACAAAGAACTAAAACAGATATACAAGAAAAAAAACAAACAACTCCATTCAAAAGTGGGCGAAGGATATGAACAGAAGCTTTTCAAAAGAGGACATACATGAGGCCAGCAAACATATGAAAAAATGCTCATCATCACTGGTCATTAGAGAAATGCAAATCAAAACCACACTGAGATACCATCTCACGCCAGTTAGAATGGTGATCATTAAAAAATCTGGAGACAACAGATGCTGGAGGGGATGTGGAGAAACAGGAACACTGTTACACTGTTGGTGGGAGTGTAAATTAGTTTAAGCATTGTGGAAGATAGTATGGCGATTCCTCAAGAACCTAGAAATAGAAATTTCATTTCACCCAGCAATCCCATTACTGGGTATATATCCAAAGGATTATAAATCGTTCTACTATAGGGACACATGCACACGAATGTTCATTGTGGCACTGTTTACAATAGCAAAGACTTGGAACCAACCCAAATGCCTATCGATGATAGACAGGACAGGGAAAATGTGGCACATATACACCATGGAATACTATGCAGCCATCAAAAACGATGAGTTCGTGTCCTTTGCAGGGACATGGATGAACCTAGAAACCATCATTCTCAGCAAACTGACACAAGAACAGAAAATCAAACACCGCATGTTCTCACTCATAGGTGGGTATTGAACAATGAGAACACATGGACACAGGGAGGGGAGAATCACACAGTGGGGTCTGTGGGAGGGAATACTTCTACACTTTTGGATGGATTTGTTTTTTTCTTGTATATCTGTTTTAGTTCTTTGTAGATTCTGGATATTAGCCCTTTGTCAGATGGGTAGATTGCAAAAATTTTTTCCCATTCTGTTGGTTGCCAATTCACTCTAATGATGGTTTCTTTTGCTGTACAGATGCTCTGGAGTTTAATTAGATCCCATTTGTCTATCCTGGCTTTTATTGCCATTGTTTTTGGTGTTTTAGTCATGAAGTCCTTGCCTATGCCTATGTCCTGCATGGTTTTGCCTACGTTTTCTTCTAGTGGTTGTACGGTGTTAGGTTTTATGTTTAAATCTTTGATCCATCTGGAGTTAATTTTAGTGTAAGGTGACAGGTAGGGGTTCAGTTTCTGCTTTCTGCACATTGCTAGCCAGTTTTCCTAACACCATTTATTAAACATGGAATCTTTCCCCATTGCTTGTTTTTGCTGGGTTTGTCAAAGATCAGATGGTTGTAGATGTGTGGTGTTTCTTCTGGGGTCTCTGTTCTGTTCCATTGGTCTATGTCTCTGTTTTGGTACCAGTACCATGCTGTTTCAATTACTGTAACCTTGTAGTATAGTTTTAAGTCTGGCAGTGTGATGCCTCCGGATTTGTTCTTTTTGCTTAGGATTGTCTTGGCTATGTGGGGTCTCTTGTGATTCCAGATGAAGTTTAAAGTGATTTTTTCCAGTTCTGTGAAGAAGCTCATTGGTAGCTTGATGGGGATACCATTGAATCTATAGATTACTTTGGGCAGTATGGCCATTTTCACAATATTGATTCTTCCTAACCATGAGCATGGAATATTTCTCCATTGTTTGTGTCCTCTCTTATTTCGTTGAGCTGTAGTTTGTAGTTCTCCTTGAAGAGGTCCTTTACATTCCTTGTTAGTTGTATTTCTAGATATTTTATTCCCTTTGTAGCAATTGTGAATGGGTGTTCGCTTTTGATTTGGCTCTGTTTGTCTGTTATTGGTATATAGGAATGCTTGTGATTTTTGCACACTGATTTTGTATCCTGAGACTCTGCTGAAGTTGCTTATCAGTTTGAGAACATTTTGGGCTGAGATGATGGGGTCTTCTAGATATACAATCATGTCATCTGCAAATAGAGACAGTTTGACTTTCTCCTTTCCTAACTGAATACAATTTATTTCTTTTTCTTGCCTGATTGCTCTGGCTAGGATTTCCAGTACTATATTGAATAGGAGTGGTGAGAGAGGGCATCCTTGTCTAGTGCCTGGTTTCAGAGGGAATTCTTCCAGCTTTTGCCCATTCAGTATGATATTGGCTATAGGTTTGTCATATGTAGCTTTTATCATTTTATGATACATTCCATCAATACCTAGTTTATTGAGAGTTTTTATCATGAAGGGCTGTTGAATTATATCAAAGGCTTCTCTGCATCTATTGAGATAATCATGTAGTTTTTGTCTTTGGTTCTGTTTATGTGATGGATTACATTTACGGATTTGCGTATGTTGAACCAGCCTTGCATCCCCGGGATGAAGCCTACTTGGTCATGATGGATAAGCTTCTTGATGTGCTGTTGCAGTCTGTTTGCCAGTATTTTATTGAAGATTTTTGCATCGATGTTCATCATGGATATTGGCCTGAAGTTTTCTTTTTTAGTTGAGTCTCTGCCGGGTTTTGGTATCAGGATGATGTTGGTCTCACAAAATAAGTTAGGGAGGATTCCCTCTTTTTGTATTGTTTAATACAGTACCAGAAGGAATGGAACCAGCTCCTGTTTGTATGTCTGGTAGAATTCGGCTGTGAACCCATCTAGACCTGGACTTTTTTTGGTTGGTAGGCTATTGATTGCTGCCTCCACTTCAGCCCTTGTAATTGGTCTATATTCAGGGTTTCAGCTTCCCCCTGTTTTAGTTTTGGTAGAGTACAAGTGTCTAGGAATTTATCCATTTCTTCCTGGTTTATTGGTTTATGTGAGTAGAGCTGTTTGTAGTAATCTCTGATGGTAGTTTGTATTTCTGTGGGATCAGTGGTGATATCTCCTTTATCGTATTTTATTGCATCTATTTGATTCTTCTCCCTTTTCTTTTTTATTTATCCGGCTAGTGGTCTATTTTGTTGATCTTTTCAAAAAAACCAGCTACTGGATTTATTGATTTTTTTGAAGAGTATTTGTGTCTCTATCTCCTTCAGTTCTGCTCTGATCTTAGTTATCTCTTGTCTTCTGCTAGCTTTTGAGTTTTGTTTTTTTTTTTTTTATCTTGCTCCTCTAGTTCTTTCCATTCTGATCATAATGTGTCAATTTTAGATCTTTCCTCTCTTCTCTGGTGGGCATTTATTGCTATAAATTTCCCTCTCGACACTGCTTTTAAAGGTGTCCCAGAAATTCTAGTAAGTTGTATCTTCATTCTGGTTGGTTTCAAAGACCATCTTTATTTCTGCCTTTATTTCATTGTTTATCCAGTCAACATTCAGAAGCTAGTTGTTCAGTTTCCAAGTTGTTGTGTGGGTTTCAGTGTGTTTCTTGATCTTGAGTTCTAGTCTGATTGTGCTGTGGTCTGATAGACTGTTTGTTAGGATTTCTGTTCTTTTGCATTTGCTGAGGAGTGATTTGCTTCCAATGATGTGTTCAATTTTACAGTAAGTGCAATGCGGTGCTGAGAAAAATGTATGTTCTGTGGATTTGGGGTGGAACGTTCTCTATATGTCTATTAGATCCACTTGGTCCAGCTGTGCATTCAAGTAGTGGATATCCTTGTTAATTTTCTGTCTCATTGATCTAATATTGACAGTGGAGTACTGAAGTCTCCCACTATTATTGTGTGGGAGTCTAAATTTCGTTTTAGGTCGTTAAGAACTTGCTTTATGTATCTGGGTGCTCCTGTGTTGGGGGCATATATATTTAGGATAGTTAGCTCTTCCTGCTGGGTTGATCCTTTTACCATTATGTAATGTCCTTCTTTGTCTCTTTTGATCTTTGTTGGTTTGAAGTCCATTTTATCAGAGACTAGGATTGCAACCCCTGCTTTTTTTTTGTTCTCTATTTGCTTGGTAAATCTTCTTCCTTCCTTTATTTTGAGTCTATGTGTGTCTTTGTATGTGAGATGGGTTTCTTGAATATAGCACACTGATGGGTCCTGACTTTTTATTCAGTTTGCCAGTCTGTGTCTTTTGACTGGGGCGTTTAGGCCATTTACATTCAATGTTAATATTGTTATGTGTGAATTTGATTCTGCCATTTTGTTACTGGCTGGTTTTCTGTCTCATTAGTTGACTCATTTTCTTTATTGCATTTTTGGTCTTTGCCAACTGGTTTGCTTTTGCAGTGACTGGAACTTGTTCCTTTCCATGCTTAGGGTTTCTTTCAGGAACTCTTGTAGGGCAGGTCTGGTGGTGACAAAATCTCTCCGTAATTGCTTGTCCATAAAGGATTTTATTTCTCCTTCACTTATGAATCTTAGTATGGCTGGATATGAGATTCTGGGTTGAAAGTTCTTTTCTTTAAGGATTTTGAATATTGGCCCCCACTCTCTTCTGGCTTGTAGCGTTTCTGCCGAGAGATTTGCTGCAAGTCTGATTGGCTTCCGTCTGTGGGTTACCTGACCTCTCTGGCTGCCCTTAGCATTTTTTCCTTCATTTCGATCCTGGTGAATCTGATGATTATGTGCCTTAGGGTTGCTCTTCTTGAGGAATATCTTTGTGGAGTTCTCTGTATTTCTTGAATTTGAAATTTGGATTGCCTTGCTAGGCTTGGGAAGTTCTCCTGGATAATATCCTGGAGTGTGTTTTCCAGCTTGGATTCATTCTCCCCGTCATATTCAGGTACACCAATCAAGCGTAGATTAGGTTTTTTCACATAATCCCATATTTCTTGGAGACTTTGTTCATTTCTTTTCACTCTTTTTTCTCTTGTATTGCCTTCTCTTTTTATTTCATTGAGTTGATCTTCAGTCTCTGATATCCTTTCTTCTGCTTGATCGATTTGGCTATTAAAACTTGTGTTTGCTTCACGTAGTTCTCACGCTGTGTTCTTCAACTTCATCAAGTCGTTTATGTTCTTCTCTAAGCTGGTTATTCTAGTTAGCATCTCGTCTACCCTCTTTTCAAGGTTTTTGGTTTCTTTGCATTGAGTTAGAACGTGTTCCCTTAGCTCTGAGAAGTTAGTTATTATCCACCTTCTGAATCCTGTTTCCATCAATTCTTTGCCCTCCTTCGCCATCAAGTTGTGATCCTGTGTTGTTGAGGAGTTGTGGTCCCTTAAAGGAGAAGAGGTGTTCTGGTCTTTGATGGTTTCACCTTTTTGTGCTGGTTTTTTCCCATCTTTGTGGATTTACCTGGCTGTGGAGTTAGAGAGCTGCTTGATGAGGATGCTTGTCCACCTGTGGGGGCACTACTGGGTTTCTAGGGACACCTTCAGGTTACTAGGGAAGCTTCCTGTGTATTTTTTGTTTATATTGGAAGATTAGACCTGCCTCTTCTGCTGATCTGTAGGTGCTGCTGGGTTGTCAAGAACACCATCTCGTTGCTACATAGGTTTCCTGTGTTTTTTGTTAAAACATGTAGCCCAGTCCCACCCCTCTAGTGGTGGGTTGTGCCCTTCCTCCACTGGGCTGGATCATTCAGCGTTCATCTCAGACTGTGGCACTGGCTATGCAACCCACTAGAGTCTGAGCTTCAGCCCTCTGGAGTTTGAGGGGGAGGTTAGGGACCTGCCCAGCCACACCCGGCAGTCTCCCCCTTTCAGCTTTCTCTCTCTCCGGTCATGGGGTAGGGGTCACCCAGCTGCTCCCGCTTATAGCTCCCTCTCTCTCTAGGTGGGGGGAGGGGGAGATAGCTCAGTCTACAGACTCTTATTCAACTCCGCACTTGTAATTCCCGGCACTTGACTGGCAAAGATCCCCTGTTCTGTGTATTGCTGAGGCTTTGGGGGAAGTGCTGTATCTGGACCAGAGCGCCAGAGGTGGAACCTCCAACTCGCCGGTCAGATGCACTTTCTGGGTGAAGCAGCACCTCTCCCGCCTCGGTCTGCCCTGAGTGGGCTTTGCTCACCCTCAGACCAGACCTGTTGAAATGCATCTGGTACCTCTGTTGGAGCTAGGAGATCTCTGGGTTTCTGAGTCTCTTTTGCTGGGTGTTGTGCACTGGAGTTGTGTCTAATCTGCCATCTTGGATCCTCTGAAATCTAAAATTATTCTTAACTAAATGGTATTTCTGAGAAGTATAACATGAATTCAGGAATGACAATATGGCAAAGGAAGGTAGCTAGTATCATGCTGGAAATTCATTCTCCTTTTATTTTTCAAGCCAACTCTAGATTTTTAATAATCACAGTTAAAGGATTACATGTCCTGGTCTCTCTCATAACTATCAGTGGCTGTGTGATATGGCAGAAGTACTGTATTGCATGGGGGATGCTAGGAAGTCTCCTTAAAGGGAAAGGTTGCCTTCTGCCACTTTCTCATTCCTGTTGAATAAAATGCCAAGGTGAAGGCTATCACCAAAGAAGCCATCAAAGGCCATGAAACTAAACACTAAGAATAACGGAGCAGCAACAGAGAAGGTACCTGCATCCCAGATGACTGCTGAGCTACCATGAGTTCACAGTTGTCACTGGACTTTCTTCATTTGTGAGAACTGAACATGTCCAGCTAATTTAAACCATTGTTTTGCTGGGCTTCTAGTATATGCAACTAAACGTAGTTCTCAACAACGTAAGGTTGTGACCACAGAATAAATTACAACAGAGGTAAAATCCTGTTGAGGCTTTAAGAGTGAGGAGGGGTAATGGAGAAAAATCGGTTTAAAGAATAATGTTCTAATAGAACATTAGATCAAATAGATTCAGGATCATGAGTTAGGATGGCAGATAGGAGGCAGGACTAGCTTGCAGCTCTCACTCTGATGGTCAGAGCAGCATGTGGACACTCACATCATGATTGCTCCAAGAACTGCTGCAGGAACACATCAGGAAAGCCAAGAGAATCCATAGACCCTTTGAAGGAACTGTATCACCACTGCAGGCTTCCTGAGATGCCACAAAACTGTGAGTCTGCTTGATTTCTCAGCAGGGAGGCTCATAGTCTGGGGCAAGTTCTCAGTCCTGGTCACCAGCTGCCTGCAAATAGACTTGGTGCTGTTGCGGGGCATGATGGGAGTGATACCAGTCTTTAGAACCACCGGCTATGTGGGAGTGGACTGAGGCCTGTGACTGCCAGTTTTCCCCTACTTCTCTAGCAGTATGACTCAGCAGAGGCAGCCATAATCCCCCTGGGAACACAACACAACTCTGTCGGCCTGGGAACCACACCCCATTCCCCACAGCAGCCACAGCAAGTCCTGCCCAAGAAAAGTTTGAGCTCAGACACTCCTATCCCTACCCTCACGTAATGGTCATCCTCTATCTGCCCTGGTAGCCAAAGACAAAAGTCATAATCTCTTGGGAGCTCCATGGCCCTGTCCATGGCCTGAGAAACTTGAATACTTATGCAGGCATACCTAGGGCAAGTTTGCATCCTCCCTATAGTAATGCAGCTGATGCACTCTTGAAAGTGCCACCTTCTCACTGGAGGCCAATCAACATAAAACCAGCACACTAAACAAAAATACAATCAAGGACCCTTACAGAATCCATTGTAATTTCCTTCTACCTCCACCAGAGCAGGTGCCAGTCTCCACAGCTGAAAAATCTAAAGACAGCTCACATCACAGGAGTCTTTGCAGATACCAGCCCAGCCTAGTACCAGCCTGGATCCCAGTACCTCTGGCAGGTGGCTAGACCCAGAAAGGCAAAAACAGTCATTGCAGTTCAGCATTCAGGAAGCACCATTCCTAAAGGAAAGGGAAAAATATCACATCAAGCAAGCACCATGTGGGACAAAAAATTCTGAATAGCAGCCCTTGAGTCCCAAATCTTCCCTCTGACATAGTCTATCCAAATGAGAAGGAACCAGAAAAATGATTCGGATAATGTGACAAAACAACGTTCTTTAACATCCCCCAAAAGATCACAGCAGCTCACCAGCAATTAATCTAAACCAAGTCAAAATTTCTTATTTGCCAGAAAAAGAATTCAGAAGGTCGATTATTAAGCTAATCAGGGAGGCACCAGAGAAAGGTGAAGTCCAAATTAAATAAATAAAAAACATGATTCAGGGTATGAAGGGAAAACTTTTCAGTGAAATAGAGAGCATAAATTTAAAAAAAATTATAACTTCTGGAAATCAAGGACACACTTAGAGAAATGGAAAATGCACTGGAAAGTCTCAGCAATAGACTTGAACAAGCAGAAGAAAGAACTTCAGAACCCAAAGACAAGGCTTTTACATTAGCCCAATCCATCAAAGACAAAGAAAAAAAAATAGTAAGAAAAAATGAACAAAGACTCCAAGAAGGTTGGGACTATATTAAGTGTCCAAACCTAAGAATAATTGGTGTTCCTTAGGAAGAAGAGGAATTTAAAGTTTGAAAAACATATTTGAGGGAATAATCAAAGAAGCTTCCCCCGCCTTGTTAGAGATCTAGTCATTCAAATACAAGATGCTCAAAGAACACCTGGGAAATTCATTGCAAAAATATCATTACCTAGGTACATGGTCATCAGGTTATGTATAGTCAAGATGAAGGAAAGAATCTTAAGAGCTGTGAGGCAAAAGCATCAGGTAACCTATAAAGGAAAATTTATCAGATTAAGAGCTGATTTTTTTGTTGTTGTTGTTGTAAACAGAAATCCTACAAGCTAGAAGGTATTGGGGTCCTATTTTTAGCCTCCTTAAACAAAAAAATTATCAGCCAAGAATGTTGTATTCACCAAAACTAAGCTTCATAAATGAAGGAAATATATAGTCTTTTCCAGACAAACAAATGCTGAGAGAATTTGCTACTACCAAGCCAGCACTACAAGAATTGCTAAAAGGAGCTCTAAATCTTGAAACCAATCCTTGAAATATACCAAAATAGAATCTCCTTAAAGCATAAATCTCACAGGATCTATATAACAATAGTACAATGAGAAAAAGGTAATCGGGCAACAAATAGCATGATGAATAGAATAGTGCCTCACATCTCAATACTAATGTTGAATGTAAATGCTCTAAATGCTCCACTTAAAAGATACAGAATGGCAGAATGGATAAGAATTTACAAACCAAGTTTCTGCTGTCTTTGGGAGACTCAGCTAACACATAAGAACTCACATAAACATAAGGGAAGTGAGTGGAAAAGATATTCCATGCAAATGGAAACAAAAAACAAGCAGAAGTAGCTATTTTTATATCTGACAAATCAAACTTTAAAGCAACAACAATTAAAAAAGACAAAGACATTATATAATGACAAAAGGATTTGTCCAACAGGAAAAAAATCACAATCCTAAATATACATGCATCTAACATTGGAGATCCCAAATTTAGAAAATAATTACTGCTAGACTTAAGAAGTGAGATAGACATCAATACAGTGATAGTGAGGGACTTTAGTACTCCGCTGACACCACTAGACAGGTCATCAAGACAGAAGGTCAACAAAGAAACAATGGACATAAACTATAACCTACAGCAAATGAACTTAACAGATATTTACAGAACATTCTACCTGACTGCAGAATATACATTCTATTCATCAGCACATGGAACATTCTCCAAGACAGTTCATATGATAGGCCACAAAACAATTCTCAGTAAATTTTAGAAAACTGAAATTGTATCAACTACTACCTTCTCAGACCACAGTGGAATAAAACTGGAACTAACTCCAAAAGGAATTTTCAAAACCATGCAAATACATGGAAATTAAATAAATAACCTGCTCCTCAACAATCATTGGGCCAATAATGAAATCCAGCTGGAAACTGAAAAATTCTTTGAACTGAACGACAATAGTGACACAACCTATCAAAATCTCTGGGATACAGCAAAAGTGGTGCTAAGAGGAAAGTTTATAGCATTAAGTGCCTATTTCAAAAAGTCTGGAAGAGCACAAATAGACGATCTAAGGTCACACTTCATGGAACTGGAGAAACAAGAACAATCTAAACCCAAATCCAGCAGAAGAGAAGAAATAATGAAGATCACAGCAGAACTAAATAAAATTGAAACAAAAAATTTCAAAAGATAAATGACACAAAAAGCTGGTTCTTTGAAAAGATTAATAATATTTTTGGCAAAAAATAATTGCCAAAAATAAAAGTCCAGCACCAGATGGATTCACAGCTAAATTTTATCAGATATTAAAAAAAAAAAAAAAATTGGGACTAATCCTATTGGCACTATTCCAAGAGATAGAGAAAGAAGCAATCCTCCCCTAAATCATTCTAAGAAGCCAGTATCACCCTAAATCAGGGAAGGACATAACAACAACAGCAAAAGCCACAGACCAATATCCCTAATTAATACAGATGCAAAACTCCTCAACAAAATACTAGCAAATCGAATTCAACAGCATATCAAAAAGATAATCCAACATGACCAAGTGAGTTTCATACCAGGGATGTGGGGATGGTTTAACATACATAAGTTAATAAATGTAATACACCACACAAAATTAAAAACAAAATTTACATGACCATCTCAATAGACGCAGAAAAAGCATTTGACAAAATCCAGTATCCCTTTATGTTTAAAACCCTCAGCAAAATCAGTAGAGGAGACATAGCTTAAGGCAATAAAAGCCATCTTTGACAAACCCACAGCCAACATTATACTGAATGGGGAAAAGATGAAAGCATTCCCCCTGAGAACTGGAACAAGACAAGGATGCTCACTTTCACCATTTCTATTCAACATAGTACTAGAAGTCCTAAACAAAGCACTCAGACCAGAGAAGGAAATAAAGGGAATCCAAAGTGTTAAAGAGAAAGTCAAACTGACACTATATGCTGCTGATATGATCAGATACCTAGACAACTTAAAGCCTCATCCAAAAAGCTTCTAGAACTGGTAAATGAATTCAGCAAAGTTTTAAGATACAAAATTAATGTACACAAATCAGTAGCTTGCTATATAACAACAGCAACCAAGTAGAAAATCAAATCAAGAACTTAACCTTTTTTACAATAGCTACAAAAAATAAAATGAAATACCTAGGAATATACCTAACCAAGGAGGTGAAGGACTTCTACAAGGAAAACTGCAAAACACTGCTGAAAGAAATCACAGACAACACAAACATTGGAAACATCCCATGCTCATGGATGTGTACAATCAATATTGTGAAAATGATCATATTGCCAAATGCAATCTACAAATTCAATGTAATTCCCATTAAAATACCACTATCATTCTTCACAGAACTAGAAAAAAACAATCCTAAAATTCATATGGAACCTAAAAAGAGCCCACATAGCCAAAGCAAGACTAAGCAAAAAGAACAAATCTAGAGGCATCATATTACCCGACTTCAAACTGTGCTACAAGACCACCGTTACCAAAACATTATGGTACTGGTATAAAAATAGGCATATAAACCAATAGAACAAAATACAGAACTCAGATATAAAGCCAAATACTTACAGTCAACTGATCTTTGACAAAGCAAACAAAAACATAAAGTGGGAAAAGGACACTCTATTCAACAAACAGTGCTGGGATAATTAGCATACCACACACACAGAAGAATGAAACTGGATCCTCATCTCTCACCTTACACAAAAATCAACTCGAGATGAATCAAATACTTAAATCTAAGACATGAAACCATTAAAATTTTAGAAGATAACATCAGAAAAACCCTTCTAGACAGTGGCTTAGTCGAAGTCTTCATGACTCAGAGCCCAAAAGCAAGTGAGACAAAAACAAAGATAAATAGATGGGACTTAATTAAACTTAAATGCTTCTGCACAGCAAAAGAAATAATCAGCAGAGTTAACAGACAACTCACAGAGTGAGGGAGTATCTTCACAATCTATACATCAGACAAAGGACTAAAAGCCAGAATCTACAAATAACTCAAACAAATCAGCAAGAAAAGAAATAAAAACAATCCCATCAAAAAGTGGGCTAAGGACATGAATAGTCAATTCCCAAAAGAAGATATACAAATGGCCAATAAACGTATGAAAAAATGCTCAACATCACTAATTAAAAGGAAAATGCAAATCAAAACCACAATGTGATACCAGCTTACTCCTGCAAAATAAAAAAAATAGGCAGGTGCGGTGGCTCATGCCTGTAATCCCAGCGCTTTGGGAGGCCGAGGCAGGTGGATCACGAGGTCAGGAGATCCAGACCATCCTGGCCAATGTGGTGAAACCCCGTCTCTACTAAAAATACAGAAAAATTAGCTGGGTGTGGTGGCACATGACTATAGTACCAGCTACTCGAGAGGCTGAGGCAGGAGAATTACTTGAACCCGGGAGCCAGAGATGGCAGTGAGCCCACATCACACCACTGCACTACAGCCTGGGTGATAGTGCTAGACTCCGTCTCAAAAAAAAAAAAAAAACAGATGTGGTATAAAGGGAACACATACACACTGTTGGTGAGAATGTAAACTACTAAAACCACTAAGGAAAATAGTGTGGCGATTCCTTAAACAACTAAAAGTTGGTGTACCATTTGATCCAACAATCCCACTACTAGGTATCTACCCAGAGAAAAGTAAGTCATTATAAGAAAAAGATACTTACACATACATGTTTATAGAAGCACAATTGGCAATTGCAAAAATGTAGGACCAGCCCAAATGCCCATCAATCAATGAATGGATAAAGAAAATGTGATGACAAAACCACATACCATGGAATACTACTCAGCCATAACAAGGAACAAAATAATGGCATTCACAGCAACTTGGATGGAATTCGAGGCTATTATTCTAAGTGAAATGACTCAGGATTGGAAAACTAAACATTATATGTTCTCATTTATAAGTGGGAGCTAAGCTATGATGACGCAAAGGCATAAGAATAATATATTGCGCTTTGGGGACTAAGGGGAAAGGGTAGGAGGGAGGTGAGAGATAAAAGACTACACATTGAGTACAGTGTATATTGCTCAGGTGATAGGTGCCCCAAAATCTCAGAAATAAATAAATAAATATATTCAAAGAATTACTCTATTTACTATGAAATTAATAAACTTTGGGGTGCTAAAATTAACATAGGTAGAACAAACAACTTTTGTGTACGTGTCCTTTTTTGTTTTCCATAAAATTCAAGAACTTCTCATTTTCACCTAATATTTCCTGTTTCAAAGCATGGAGTTAATATTGCTTCTGAGGTAAGAAAATTCAGAATTTAGATTTCAGAAGAAGCAAAGTGAGAAGATGGTGATAGAATACCCAGCCCTTTAGTTGGACAGAAGGCTGAAGGAACAGATGAATGGTGCTTAGAAATATTAAGGAACATGCAGAAGTGAACTCAGAGCCTCTCTGTATAGTCACTGAGGGATAACAGAGTCTGGGAGATGTGCCAGGGGTGAAATGGGCAAATGTCCCAGAAATTCTAGAAACTATAGATCAATGAGTTTAACATCCATCTCCAGTAGAATTCTGGAATAAATTACTAAATAAATGGTTTTAGGAGGATTTAAGAAAAAAAGAAATTGGAGAGAGATAGAGAGTAGAATTGATTACCCTCAAGGACAAGAATAGAATCCAGGAATTCCTTCTTACTCTCATCTGCCAGTTCTCTTCCTTATGTACCGTTGTTTACCAGGATTCAATCATCAAGTCTCTCTCTACTGATTGTACATTGCCCTCACTAGGGTATCTCATATACATTTCTGGTTTTAACTACCACGATTCAGGGTTAGCCAAAAAGACAAGTTGGTAAAATCCCAGAACTACAAGAGATAGTGAAATATTTTAATACAATCATACAAGAAGCATTATAGTGTGCAAATATCAGAACAGTGGGGGTAATTATTTCTAATTTGGACACAAGTAGGAAGTTAATCTGCCCATGCAAAAGGGAGGGAATATTTTCTCATTTCTCTACTTAATATTCTTTAGCTCTTCCGTCTCCCCTTGGGACTGAATATAGAGCACTCACACAAGGGTAAAACAAAGAGAAAGTAGTTAGGTTGCAGAAGAAAGAAGATAGACCAGTCATATGGGAAAAGGAACAATTCTAGAATTAATAAATGAGAGCACATGTTTAATATAAAGCTTTTGAAATAAAAAATCCAAATACCACACTAATCCCCTTTTTTAAAATTGAAATTTGAGAAATTGCAGATGAATTTATGGACAGTACTTTCTGGCATAGGACAAAAATGTATGGAATATAGAATAGGACCAGTAAAAGCTGGAGGAAAAGAAATAATTATCTTCACCCATCTGATTGGAGACTTTCACATTTCACAACAAAAAAAAAAATCTGCATTTGTAAATGGTTAAGCCCCATGAATTCTTTTGCAGAGATATTCCATAATTGGGTTGAAATTAATTGAATTTAGTTCCTATTTCCTTGTGTGGGATCAGTTATTTTCAGATTATTCTTGTATTATCTTCCTAAAATCCCAAGGAAAGGTCCCTGTAGATGTTGTTATAAATGGAAACATCCAGATAAGGTAGATCCCTCTCCTGATAACAAAATGGAAATGCCTAAAACAGTAAAACAAAAAATGAAAATAAAATTTATATCAACAGATTTGATTTCAAAGCAAAAACAATAACATATACAAGAATTTGAAGATACGCACTTCATAATCAAAACATTGACTGCACAAAGACAGGTGATGTGGGAGGAGTGAGGGGATGATTTAATAGCAATTTCTGTGAACTGCATTTAGTTCCTTAAAATAGCCAACGTCTACTGACTAGAGATGATGCTAAATGTTTTATATGCCCTGTTAATGATGCGGAATCTAAGCTAACTCATAGTTTAGCCAATCAGTGATAAGATTTTAGGCCAAAACCCTCTGTCTTCAAACCCTGTTTTCAGGAACATTGAGGTCAAGGCCAAGTACACAGGAAATAGTAGAAGCTCTGTGATTTAGTCAAGTCCCGGCCAAAGTCCCTTTTCCTTTTTCAGTGCCTATTTTAAAGTTTAACTTCTTAATATGAAATAAAGAAATAGAACAAGTCATTATCTTTGTTCATTCCTGCTGCTATAACAAAATATCTTAGGCTAGGTAATTTATAAACAATAGAAATTTATTGGATCGTGGTGCCAGCAGATTCAGTGTCTGCTTCCAAGATGGCATCTTCTTGTTGTGTCCTCATATGGCAGAAAAGAGGGAAGGACTAGGCAGCTCTCTGAAGTTTCTCTTATAAGGGCATTAATCCCATTCATGAATCTGGAGCCCTCAGGACTTAATCACTTTCCAAAAGACCCCATGTCTTAATATCATCACTGTGGAATTTAAGTTCCAAAATAACTTCGGGAGGACCACATGCACTCGAACCATAGCAACCATGCACAAACATTATATCTTCTTCTATTGCCTAATGAAGTTATTGAGGTAAGCTACATTGTTCAGTCAGATGATGAGGGAAGAGAGGAAAGGATGAGGCCCAAGATGAGTAAAGATGGATATGAGTTAAGCCCTTTGCTTATGTCTGAGGCAAAATATAAAACAAAACAAAATAAAACAGATTACTTGAATAGGAAACCAGAAAGCTGAATTGAGTCCGTTTCTCAAAGACTGCATGTCTGTCCATCATTGGTAATGCCCACGTTCTTAAATAACTCATATTTCTCCTCCAGTCCTTCCATATATTTTCTACCATATCTACTTTCAGGGCCTCTGTATTTTAACCTTCCTTTTAGAAAATCAGTGGTAACCAGAAGCCAGCCACTCTGGCTATAATTAAATATTCAAACAGATTGTATTTGAACTGTCTCATTTTGGGCCATGATTAGGAAATTATCGTAAAGTTGGTTTATTCCCTTAAACCATCTCAGAAGCTAAGTTATCATCTTCCTCTAATATACATGTAAGCTCTATTTCCTGGGTTATGTGGAAAACATCATCCAAAGCAGACACACAATTTCTCCCGAAGTAGAATATTTATTCTACAAATCTTACATAAATACTCTTTTCATAAGGGATGATAGAAGGCCTAAAGTGCCACTTCATTAATACTTGCTTCATTATTTTACTGGAGGATGAGATCAACTTAATAGAAGATAATTACATTATTGGCTATGGGGCTTCAAAAAAAGAAAGAGATCAGTTTTATATTTGCTCCTTCTTAATCCCCTAACTCTTCTCGAGACTTTTGAAAAGATAATTGCCTGTAATTCAGAAAAGTTCATGATCTAATTTACTTAAGATCATAGAAACACACATAAGACCCAAGGAAGAACTAGGGACACCATTTTTAATCTTTTCTGTAACAAGATTATGGAAGACAGGGTGATTATAAAGATGCTGTGCTTAAATAACATGACAAAATTTTTTCAGTTTGTTCATGTCTGCGCAAAGCATAAATAATATATTTCATAGTATGTGACTAAGCAACCTGTGTTTTTAGCATTTTTATTGTAAAAGTAATATATGTTCTTGATTTTTTTAAAAGGCAAAAGTGTTTATGGTAAACAGCAAAATCCCCTTCCCTGACCCACCTCTGAATGTATACTAAAAATTTTCTCTAAAATTAACTACTATAAAAGCATGTATCCACATATAAACATATATGTATTCTGGATTTGGGGACACAAATAGGGTTTTATTTACATTCGATTGTTCAAAATTTGTCTACTAAACAACATATTTTGGATATATTTCTTGTTAAAATATACATCCATAGCATTATTCATAATGGATATCAATATCATAGATATAAAGCATATGGCCCCGCTAACATACCTTAAACATACATACACCCTCTCACTCAGCAATTCTGCTAGCAGGGTTGCTATGCTATTTTCTGGCTGTATAATAATTTATGTCACTAGCACCCATTAATGGATATTTAGGTTAATATGTTTTGCTCTTGTGATCAGTATTACAGTTAATGTTGTTAAACCTATATGTTTCCACATGTCGGGAGCCTACTATAAATAAATTACTACTAGTAAAACTGCTGACCCACAGAATGTATGTATTTTTTAAATATGCTAGTTAGACCATGTGCATTATATCCATGAATATGAATGATTAATTTCTAGATGAAATTCATAGCAAAACATAAATTCTATTTGAAATGGGACAGATGTTATAATTAATTATTTGATTCCAAAATCTGAGGGATCTTAAATCTTTATTTTACCCTAAAACAAAAGAGTTTACAGAGTCTTGCTTGAACATTTCACAAAAAGATTGCCATGCATTGAATTTATTTTAAGAGACATATTTTGAATGATGCTTCATGTTTACATATTTCAAAAAGAAACTAAATGCTATCTGTGAAACAGTGTAGAAAAGAAATACTCCACGAGACTTAACTGTTTGGGTCATAAAATATAAAATAAAATCTCATTTCCAGTGGATGAAAATTGGCACTTCTAAATCAGAATGCTAGTAATGTTCAACAATTTGAGCACAACACATGATTGCCTGTGAAACAGTGTACAGAAACATGTAGCTCTACCTGTTCAGATACTCAAAAGTCATTTCATGGTTATTGTATTCTAAGATAAATTTCTTTGGACATGCCTAGTCATGCATGCATTAGACATTTGTCTCAGCCAAAATAAATTGCATTTCATTGTAAAATGGAAAGCCAAAACTCACAGTAGTTGTTTTTTTTTTTTTTTTGATCTTTTTCAAATCAGTGTTCTTACTTACTCCATTCTCTGCTTTCTTTGTCTTTCTCTCTCTCTTTTAATTGATATATTTTTAAGAAAAGTTTCTAACTATACATTTAAAGACAGCATATACACACACACATGCACACACACACACACACATATATACACACACATGCTCTTTAAAAATGTTAATATTTAATCATATAACCCTCCTTTTGAGGGCTTTGGTCTGTCAGAATTGCTAAGTAGGAAGGTACAGGCAGCCAGTGATGGCTCCCTTGTCAATCTCAGTGGGCCTGAGCAGTCGCTGGAGCTTGCAGTATTAGTTGCTAGGCAACCTGTTCATCTGCTGTGCCTGATATTTCAATACGGCAGCAGTAAAGGTCTGTTATGTTACGGCCTTTCAGAACTACCTTCATTACATAATATCTACCATTATAATAAAGGAGCTCCAAATGTTTAGGGGTGTGAGAGTAGCAAGGAAAATCAGTGCAGCTGTGCCACTGAGATAATGTCAAAGTAGACTTTCTGCATATAAAAAAGTATAAAATTATGACATATTTAACACTCAAGTCCTTCCTGGCAGAGCACTAAAAAAGCATCCTGCCAGGCTATTTACTTGATGATGTCGTATCAGATCTTGTTACCATTCTAGAAAAGTTTCTAAGTGCTGCCATAATGAAGGTAAAACAGTAATGGGCTACAGAAGTAAGAAGAATATTAATGTTCTGGATATAATAAATGAGGCTAGTGTGTCTAGCCAAGTATTTGTTCAAAGGACACTTCTTGAGAACACGCTTCTATGAAAATACACTGAAGTCTGAAAGGCAACAGCTATGTAAGTATTCCAAGTTGCCAATCTTGCTAAATCATGTTCCTAAATAAATGTCTGGGATTGTATGACTTTCGTTGGAAATGATTTCAAATAGTCCACTCTTTAACCTTGAGTTTATTTTAGAAGAAGCAAATAATCGTTGTAACAAGATGGCTTGAATCACAGGTTTGCTCATTTATCCAGTCCAAGTTTTCTGTATTTATAAAAACAGAAGTTATCTTTGTCTTCAGGCTGCTGTAACAAAACTATCATGAACTGAGTGGCTTATAAAGAACAGAAATGTATTTATTACAGTTCTAGAATCTGGAAAGTCCAAGATCAAGGCACCAGCAGATTTGGTGTCCAGTGAGGGCCAACTCCATTTTATAAATGGTACCTTCTACGCATCCTCATTTGGTGGAAGGGGTGAACCAACTATACCTAAGGTCTCTTTTACAAAGACACTAATCCAATTAATGAGAGCTCTGCTCTCATGACTTAATCGTCTCCAAAAGGCCCCACCTTCAAATACCACTACATTGGAGATTAGGCTTCAACATACGCATGTCGGGTAGGAGGAACACAAGCATTCAGACCATAGCACAAGCCTATCAATTAGAACACAGATTTAGATTCAGTAACCAAGAAATCCTAAAGTAACAGTGTCTTAAACAATATAGAATCTTATTTTTCTCCCATTTACTAGTTTCAAAAGTTCAGGCTTAATAGAGTCCCTTCTGTTTTTCACATTGCCATCTTCAACTTGCAGTTTCTTTCTCATGGTCTAGGATGACCCTTGAAACTGAATTCTAGCCAGTCAGAAGGCCTAAGCAAAGTGCATCTAACTCCTAACATTTGAGAGAACGACTAATAGTTGTACTTATTTCTTCTGCTCACATTCCATCAGACGGAACTTGGTCACACCTAACTGCAAGGGAAACTAGGAAATGAAGTTGTCTATTGGGAGGGGATTTTCTGTCTAGCTAAAACTCAAGGTAGCTATTACAAAAGGAAAAGTAGATTGGGGGACAACTAGCTGTCTTTGCAATGAGAAGAAGCAAGAGCAATGCTACTATACAACACTTAGAAGTATTTTATAGAAGAAGTAATACAATAATCTTAAACTATGCAAATAAAATTCCTTTGATAAATTATAATAACACCCCAAGAATGGAATGAGACAGAGAGGATAACAAAAAGCATTGAGTTCACTCCCCTACCTCACTTTTTTAAGAACTGGTCCAGGACTCTGAAGAGAATGGGCTTGGAGATCAAAAAATAATTTGTGAGTAATAGATATGCTTATTCTCTTCATTACGGTGATAGTCTCACTGTGTATCCATATGTCAAATTTTCACCAATTTTACATTTTTAAAGATGTGCAATTTATTGTATGCCATGCCACTGATACCACAATGAGCCTGTTTTTTTTAAAAAAAAAAAAAAAAAAAAAAAAAAGAGAGAGCATGAATGTGACAACCACATTAAATAATGCCATGTCTTTCCCTAGGGAAATAGCTGCCCAGAGGGTTAAATTCGAGGAATGCAAGGTGATGCTCTCATCAACACTGTTCTCTAGTGAAGCAGAAAAACAAACAAACAAATAAATGTGACCTTTTCTAGGACAACAGTATAAAATGTATGCGAGAAACCAGCAGGAGGACTTTAGCTGGAAATGGATTACCAGGAACACTTGAGAAAAACTAGATTTGTTTAATCATGTTTTGTTCACAATCTTTCCTGAGTCATCAACATGAGAACCTAACACATTCAGACCAGAGTCAAGGTAATTGTGATAGAAGAACAGTCCTTCTGGGGGAAAAAAATTAGAATATATTTTCTTCACAAACAGGAGCCAGAACCTCCAGGCAGCAGACAATTGGCAAATAGAAGAGGGAAGAAAATAGGCTTTATTTTTCTATGAAGATAAGTAGTGAAAGAAGGAAAAGCGGGCAAAGCAAAACCCTCCTGTTTACAGTGACCCTCATTGAGAAGGTCTGTTTGTAAAGGGTTGCAATCTCACTGACTCCTTTACCTGTTGCCTACATTTTTCTAAATTCCAGTCATTCTGATTAATCTTCATCTTTACAGATTTTATGTTTATTCAATCATCAAACATTTTTTAAAGTACCTACTTTTTATGTGTCATATACTTTCCTAAGTACTGTGGGTAAAAAATAAATTCAACTCCAAAGAATCTCACAGTAAGGAAAAAAAGAGATAGGTAGAAATCAAATCTCTCCAGTTCAGTTTATGAATTTATTTCTGAATTTTTACTATGCCATTCTACAAATATGTGTTACATATTTTAAGCAAGCACAGAAGAGACAAGTGGTAAAATAGTGGCCAAAAACTTTTTTCCATCCTAGAACACAGAATTTCTTTCTTTTGCACATCATCTGGAGTTATTTTTTACCTGTATTTTAGAATACTAAATTGGGTGGGCTTGCCTTTACAGATCCTTGGCATCCCCTCTTTTCATGATATAGTAATATAAATAGAAGAAGACAGATTGAAGAGTAGTGAGGCATGCATAAATTTCAAAAGTAAACTAAAATAAAAGCTAAAACCTTTCTCTTAGAGCCAGGGGCATAATGAGATTTTATGTTGTAGAATTGTCCATAAACTAAAAAGAAAAATAAAGATTTTAATTTTACATTTCACATCACTGTTTTCCATGTTGCTTTATCTTTTATCTTATACCAATAAACAGATTTGAAATATAATTACTCTATTAGGAGGCTTGTCTTTAGGAGCACTGTTATCTTTTCAAATATAAATCTATCTTTTTCTCAGAGGGGCTAAGAAAGGTGTCATCAGAGGAGTGGATGAGCTCAGGGTTGATATTCTTTGCTTCTTAGTCATGTGTCACATTTGGATCCACTACATTTGGATGAAAGATGAACGTGTGGGCTTGTGAAATGGGGTAGAGGCAAGCTGAATGCAAAGAGAGCATCTAAATGTCAACAGTGACAACTGTCTAGGTGAAAATAGTCTTACATCATCTGAGTCAATCCATATTAAGCCCCAGATTTTATGGTGTTAATTAGCTAAATTAATTTATGTAAAAAGAGTGATTCACAATTTAATTTTGTATATCTTCTTACCCTTGGTACACTTTCTATGATATCAAAAATTTTCTAAACTCTTTATAAACCATCATCCACTTGCTGCTTTATGATGACCTTATCAGTTCCTGATTGAATCATTTTATGTTCATTTTAATACTTCCATTGAATCAAAAGAATGTATTAAAATAGCTTGGTTCAATACAACACATTAATAGTAGGCTGGAAGAGACTCTCACACCCCAACACCATCTTTCTAATGAGGTAAAGCAAATGAATTATAGATTAAAATAGTCATTATGCTTCTGCAAAGAGGAAAATCTGAGTTCACAGGTGCTACCTTCTGTCTATCACTCACATAACAGAAAACACATGTGGAGTGCTCCCAATTTTCTCTAAACTATCAATGCTGCCATGAGAAATTTGAGCATCCAAAGAGAGAGAAAGAACACAACTTTCAGAGGTAAAAATAACTCCTTGCACCATCTATCAACACCTCACCTTCGCTACCTAAATAAAATTTCCAAGAAAATTATCTACAAAGAAAAACTACTAGTACAAAACTCCAGAGCAGTGCTGATACTGCCATTTATAATTTTTCTTAAAATGCTAATGATTATCTTAATTTGTAATAAGAGCTAAATCCTCTCTCCCCTTTATCTGTGGTTGTTATCCCAAAATACAGCTGTGAATTTATAAAAGAAAAAGGTAATGCCTACAGTTGCTATTTTGCAAGTTCTGTATTCTTGAATGTGAAGTCTTTCTCCACAAAGATGCAGGTTTTCAAGTGTTTTAGAACCTATGTTAAAATGTTACTGTGGAACAGACCAGAGGCAAACATTGAGGGTCAATGTCTTCGCATCTCAATCCAGGCTTTCTTGGGAACTAATCTCAGCTATGGGGATTATTAACAGTCAAAGTTTTATTTGCATTTTAATAGGAGATTCTTGAAGAAAATCCTTCGATTCAAAAGAAATAAACTAAAATGATAGATTAGGGTTAATGTTTTAGAAACATTTACTAGATACACCTCAATTAAATCACAGAGATGCTTGTTTAATATCTAACACATAGCAGAAAATGTGTTAACTGAAATTGTATATGCCTATAGGAAACCGGTTTGTCCAAATAATTCCCAACATCATCGCTGTGTTTTTTCAGGTTCTGTGTTCAGTGTTCCTAAAATCCTGCACATTATCGACCCAACTAAATTACTTTAAAGAATGGTTTATGAAAGGTTAACCATCGTGTCATGAACTTTGCAAGGTATCGGGACTTCAACAGAGAACGAGATAGATATATTCTTTCGGCCATTCTAGGAAATGTCTGAAGACCAATGGACAAAAAGCATAGATTTCTTGGGGGGAAACGGTCAAAAGAAAAGCCTAATCAAGCAGGCCAGAAGGAAATGTAGCTTGACTTATCAAACGAAATATAGTTGGTAATTACTGAGTGGTTACCCCCAGATAAGACAAGTTTATCCCTAAATTTATGTCACCCTCTTCCTATCCCCAAACTTTTACAAACATATGCATAAGTTTTAAATCACATAACAGATGTTTCTGGAAATACACAGAATGTGTTTTATTCAATGGCAGTACTATTGAAGCTCAATCAAGGTTAAACAATAAACAATACATTCAAAGCCATTAATTTACTGCACCAACATTTGTCAAGCAAAATCATTATATTTTATTATCTGGGGTCCTAAAGTGTCATTTGTAAAGATTATGAGATTATATAATGAAGTTTAGAAACGGAAAGTCCTTTATAACTCCTACTATCTTGCCCCACGCATCCAGGATGGAAGCCTAGGGAATTTTGCAGTGTTGCTCAATTACCCAGTAGGGGCATTGTAGGGGGTTCTCACACAATTTGCTCTTAATTTACAGGCCTCCAAGGACAAGAAATTCAAACATGTGCTTTAATATTCTTTGAAGCTGATAAAGCTAGAAAGATTGGTGCCTTTTTAGAGAGAGTATCTCCTGCCTTGTAAAACTGGGGACAACAAGGCTGTCAAAATATCAAGAGTTCCCTGCTGAACAGTTTTTGTCTAGCTGTAGGAACTAGGGAAGTTAAAACCAGTCTCTAGCATCCCAAGAGACTACTAAACTTTTTCTGAAGCTCAAGAGCCTTGCTAGATGGCACAGGATGGTTGTTCAAAAACAACCCACCCAGCAAAGTGGCTACAAGTCAACAGAGTGAGCAAACAGACATACAGGATCTGGAGACAGGGCTGCCTTTACGGTTGTTGTCCTAACATAATTACCGCTAGTGCCTTCTTTGGATTTCTATGGTTTCCTAGTTTGGAAAATAAATCATATAGTTTCCCTATAGCTAGAAGAAAGAAGACTATTGACCTCACCCTATGGAAGGCCATTGGCCTTGAAATATCTGCACAACAGCCATTTAGGAGCAAGCACATACTCTTCTTTCTCTGCAAAGAGTTGCTGAGTGACACTTGCTTCTGCACGCCCCTTGTGGACAGTGGAGCTTTCTTATGCATATAAGGAGATGGTAGTCATTTTCTCAAGTACCGATGGCGACCATGAGGACAAGCCGTATCTTCAATCCCCACACATTGCGGTTCCCTAGAGAATGAAAACCCCTTGAGGACAGGGATTTTGGGTGTTTGTCTATCGCTGTGTCTCTACTGCCTAGAATAGCATGTGGCACAGGACAAATACTTGATAAATATTTCTCGAATAAATAATTCCAGATGTCATTGCTGTCCTTCATGACTCTGTAGAGGACATGTTATATATAAACACATTATTAAGGGAAACTATTTCATTTACGTGGTTGTTGCTCTCATTGTAACACCCAATTGACCCTGTTGCCATTTTTAACTTCAGGAAATAAAGAATCCTTTACTCTGATCTTCATCTCTTTCTCACTGGTAGGTAGGTCTTTGTTTAGAAGCCCCGAGACGTCCAAATAGCAAATTTACTGCAACAATAACATCATTTTTCATAAGAAAAATAATTTACATATAATTAAATGTGAAGACCATGACGTGTCCCTTTCCTTCCTTTTAATCATTTATTTGAACTGACACTATGTCTCTTTCCCCAGATGGGAAAGAAATCTGGTAACAAAATAAAATGTGTTAGTGATGCTCATTCATTTTTATTTACTAAGACTCAGGCTTATTATCTCTGCAAATTGGAAAGCTGTGACCTTAAATACTCAATGTAAATGTGGTTCTTCAGAAAAAAATGGAAATTAAAATACGAACATAATTTATTTAGCTAGATGTTGGTGTCTTCTCTTTTCCAAAAGGAAAAAAATGTGTATTTCAGTTTATATGCTCCTTACTTTTCATTGTGTTTATTCTACGCAATCCCTCTAAGGATGGCACTTCTCAACGAAAGGCATTTTTTATTTGAAATGTATTTCCAAAGTTAACACATCTGGAAGATCACAGGAAGAACACATACAAGTCTTAACTACATGAAAGAATGGATATTTATAAAAACTACAGCTCATGGCCAGGTCAGAAGGACCTATCTTTTCCCTTCTCTACAACCCTCCAACCAGAAATGCTGTGTACCTTCTTTTCTATAGTCTGGTCCCCAAAGACTGGATGGAGGCCAGCAGAAGAATGTCGATACATCTATCAGTTTGGAATACTTAATTTGCGTATGACAGAAAATAAGATGAACTAATTTGCATATGACAGAAAATAAGATGATAATTAGTTGAGCAATTGAGCAAACTCTAGCCAGGACAGTAATATGTGAAACCTCAGAAATACTTGAGACCAGGGAATTACAGTGGAGACTTCAGGGCACTGTCTTCAATTCTAACCTTGCTTTTCTACGTATTGGCTTCATTCTTCTTTCTTACCAAGACATTTTCTCTACACATCAAAAAGCATGACTACTGGCAGCTCTAAGCTTAGGAACAAGAGCAGAAAGAGATGGTGTCTTTATCTTTGTCAGCTCAACATGAATCCCACGGAGCGACTATGATATACCTGAGTCACATGTTCACCTTTTGAGTAAATCATTGTTGTCAGGGAAATGGGTTACCCCTCGTCAAATCTAGGTCTCTTTTACATGTCAATCATACCTCAATAAAATGTTTCATTTTGTTTTAATGAACTCATTTCTTATTCTGGGGTTAAGTGAAGAATATGCTTAATAAAAGCTGAAATTTTCAGATGGAAAATGAAACTTTAAAATAACTTATTTAGTAGATTTCAGTCTCAATATGCAGTCATCTGCAAAGAATGAAGAGGATAAGAATGGGATTAAGATTAAAGAACAGAAAGGTACCCGGACAACATCAACAATGCGTCCATGATTGTTTAACAGTGAGGAAAGGATTGCTGAATGCATTATGGGTCCAGCTAAGATCAGGACACATGAATTGCTGATGGAACTGGCTGCATCCTGCCTCTGAAGGATGATACTATTTACATTATAATGACACCATGCTGGATAATGGTAATTTATGCATAAGTTTAAGATGAAAAGATAATATTTTCCAATCTGAGTATTTAAAATGTTTGATAAGGTTGATTTCTATTACTATTTCCTCTGAAACTATGCCTCATGTGTTACATTTTAGGAGCAAATTCTGTTATGCTTTTTTCAGCCTACTATGTCACGAACCCTGATATGCTACTATTTTCATTTTTTAATCTACAAGATTTTTATCTGACTTTATAGATTTAATGAGATGCAAAGAGTTGTAGAAATGTTCAAATGTATAAAGTATCCAGATTCCAACAAATATAATATGAATCCCATCATATCAGCCTATGTGATTCGTTCTTGTTAATGTCCTCAAAAATTAACTCTGAATTTGTAACTTCCCTGAGAGAAGAAACAGATTAAGATTATAACACCATGATTTGACATGGATTTATTTAATTGCCTTTCAGTCAGACTTCCTATAAAAAGCACTTTTATCAAATTGCCACTAAGCATATGTTAACATGCATTAGGCAACATATTAAATCAGGAAGATTTTCTGCTTTGCTAGTGGCTAGAGAAATATATTAGGTTCTTAAATCATATATATTGAGATTTTTTCTTTTCCACCCATAAACCAGAATATAGATGTCATATATTGATACTATGCAAATCTAAAATCTAGTGTTTAACACAAAGAATTCACCCCAATAAAGACTTAAAAACTTGCTTAAATCCATAAATTTTAAGTTCTGTGTGATATTTTGCTTTCTATATCTCTAAATCTAGAGAGTGAACTTTCCTGGGTAAAAATGAAGCTTTTAAAATCTGAACAGAATGTCTAGATGTTGAAAAGTAAAGTCTAAATTTCTTCAATAACTCAAAGAGTTTCATTAATCCAAGTTTTGAAAATTTGAACCTAACATCAGAGTGTTACTTCTTTTGTAATTTTCACTGTGACATTTTGTTTTTGTGTCTCATAGTAAAGTTGATCATTAAATAATGTAATAACAACCTAGTTAGTGACCATTGCTATGGAGGAAAGAGAAATCGCTTTGGTTTGTGAGAAATATATACATAAAACCAGAGCTACAATTTAAAATTTGTCTTTATTTAAAATCTAAATAATCTCAAATATTAATGCAGTATGACTAATATTTCCTCAAGAAGCCTATAAGACCTCATTTAAACATCATGGATTTCATGACTTTTGCTTTATTTCATATGAATCCCAGGGCACAACCAATGTAAAGGATAAAGAATATCATTCATCATGCTCTAGCATCTAAATAAATATAGTTTTATCCCACTGCCAACACCTACGTTTAAATTTAAAACTCTTGGCCAGGCATGGTGGCTCACGCCTGTAATCCCAGCACTTTGGGAGGCTAAGGCAGGCTGATCACCTGAGGTGAGGAGTTCAAGACCAGCCTGGATAACATGGTGAAATCCTGTCTCTATTAAAAATACAAAAATTACCCAGGCATGGTGGCAAGTGCTTGTAATCCCAGCTACTCCTGAGGCTGAGGCAGGAGAATCGTTGGAACCTGGGAGGTAGAAGTTGCAGTCAACTGAGATCAGCCACTGTACTCCAGCCTGGGTGACAGAGTGAGACTCTGTCTCATAAATAAATACACACATACGTACATACATACGTACATACAGATTGTGTTGACCTTTTCTTGCAGTTCTCTTCCTTAAAATTCTAACTTACTTTAACTGTAGTTTGTGTTAATTTAATCTAACCAGATTAAATTCATTGAAGTCTGTGAGGGGTAATTTTAATTAACTGTTCCAAGGAAAAGAACTATTGCTGTGTGGAGATTTCTGCATGCATCATTTGGATCATTGTCTCAGTGCACAGCAGCCAGCGATGTAGGAATAAATGTCCTGCTTTTTGAGCAATGGTTTAAAAAATTACATCAAAGGGCACACATTTGCCAAATAAAAAACAAATCTAGACCTAGGTAAGGAGAGACAATTTGTACAGAATATTCCAAGGGGCAGAAGTGAAGAGCCTGTTGCAATAGAGAGGATGTGCCATCTACAGAATGTGAAGCATCTCTAGCTATGCAGAAAGGGTTTTTTAAAATACATATAGGAGAAGTAAGCAAGGCTAGAGAGAACCTGTAGGAAGTGGGGTAAACTCAAAGAAGGGATGGAAGTGGCAGTGACAGGACAGTAGATCCAAGAATGTTTTACCCTGAACTCAGCCTATTTCTTCAGAAGGACTGCTAAGGAGTGGATATATGCTGACTCAGACTAAGAGTGAATCAAAGTTCAGGGGTGTGGAGAAAGGAGAAAGCTTAATTAAAATTTGATCAAATCAGATAAACAGGCATTTTCCTCCAGTTGATTAGTGGGAACAACACAGTTAAGCTATCATTTATGAGGCAAAGAATGGAAATTTTGAAGGGTCTTTGGCCTTATAATAGGTAAACAAGGGAGATGCCCCTTAATCTCATCTAAGTCATTAGATAATATTGTCTTCATTGGAAATCTAAAAAATTCCACATAAAGATGTAGAGGAGGCTAATTTCTTTTGTGTACTTCCTGTAACACAAAAGTATGGAAGCATTTCTTAGTCACTGCTATTTTCCAGGATCACAGGGCTCAGGTGAAGTTCACTATTGTCAGTACACACATGTCACAATTGGGAACTTTTTACCCCTCTTTATTAAGTGTGAAGCAATAAAAATTTTACAGACTCTTCTTCTACTAAGCAGTAGGCAGAATTCTAAGGTGGCCCACAAGATTCCCAGCCCTTGGTGTACACACTCAATATAATTCCCTCCCCCTGAGTGTTAACAGAATGGTGAGTATGATGGAATACCATATTCATGACTGTGGGTTAAAAGATTTTGCAGATATAATTAAGGTTCATAATCGGTTGACTTGTCTCTAGCAAAAAGAATGTAGAAGTCTTTCCAACAATTATTTTTAACATAAATCTGCATACTAAGCACATCCCTCTCCATTTGTCTACTTTATGGAGCCTAGACAGCACAATAGAAATACTAATTCAGCATTGTAAGAAACTAAATTGCAAGCAGAGGTTGAAAACAAAATGAATTCCTTGTTTCAGCCAGCAATGAAGGGACCTACTCTGAATTGGCTGGCCCTTTTGTATCATTAAATTGCATTTCTTTCAATGCCAAATAAGATTACATTGCCTCTTGAGTTTTTTTTTTTTTTTAATGAGTGAGATATTTTTGAATGTTCTTGAGCATGAAATTACCAAAGTAGGAAATAATGGGAATTGAATGTGGCTGGTTGAGTGCATGTTCTTCAAATCTTTCTTCTCAGGCTGTCTGTCTAGGCAAATTCTGAACTTCTCGACACCTCCCTTTTCTCATCTACCAACTAGGAATAACGGTACCATCTTCCCATGAGATTATGAAAAATAAATGACATATTCTAGTTCTATGCATATTTTAGTGCCTAACTAGCATCAATAACTGATAGTTTTTATACAAAGTATTATAAAGAAATGATAAAACATTTTAGTTTTATTTTTGTGATTTTAAATTTTCTCTTTTGATTTGAATGTGACCTTAGTTAAAATTCTTAATGCTTTGTTGTTGTTTTTCCTGGTGGTGGTATTGGCTGTTTTAATTGGTTAGTTTTGGGTTTTATTTCTTTGCTTTCATTTTTTTAAATTCCAGTAGAGGTATAAACTCTAAAAAAAATTTTAGAGTTAAAGGTTTACTTTTAAAATCATTTTACTAATAAAATGCTAAGTTTCATTCAAGAAATCTTTGTTTAGAGGTAATAATAAAACAACAATTGAATTTGTCAGTATATATTATATATAAAATTATATTTATAATATAAATTTTATATAAGTGTATATTACATATATAATATATACTGACAGATTCATTTGTTTATTATATATAAGTATATATTTACATATATAATATATACCATATATATATTACAGTAATATATATATTGCTGAGGTAGTATATATATATTAAATATATATAAAACCTCAGAATACATCTCTTCAGCAACCTGACAAACTCATTTGTTGAAATATATATAAATTATATATATATAACAAATATTAGAACAAAACGTATTTGAATGGATTTAAATACCTTGTCTATTTTATTTTGCTAGGGCAAAGTAGACATAATTGCTCTTATAACTGCAATTTGAATGACTTATGATTACAAAAGTAAAATAATAAAATTCAGAGAAGTTGTTTTTTTTTTGTAAAGACCAAGTAAGAAAAATATTCACCTTTAATTTCTATTTAGTTTGCTAATAATGCTGCTTTTTTCCCCCAGGAATCAGTAGCCTAGGAAAGCCTTTTAAAGTGAATTTGTGGGCTCCAATTTATTTTTCATTAGCTATGTTAGCTTTGATGTGCAATTAAAAATTATCTGTCCATTCAATTTTTCAAACAAACATAAGAGTAATTGTGTAAATGCTAAATTTTAGAAAGTTTTTTGGATTCTCTATTTCAGTATTAAATAAGAGCTACTGCCAGCTGGTAGCTAAAGCTGAAGCCTAGGAAACTCCTCTAATTGAAAAACATCAATACTGACACTTCTTTAATTAATCAGAGAATTGAAAAAGATCCAATAGAGAATGTTCAGATTAGAAGTGGTTAGCATAATATAAGTAATTTGGATATCCAGATGCATGGGCAGGTGGGGGAGGTGGGGGAGGTTGAGAACAACAGAGGAACAAAAAAGAAGGAAGGAAAGAAACAACGAACTAATCCTCAGGAATTTTCTTGTTTCAGCCATGCAACCTTTCACTCCTCCTAAAGGTAAAACCTCCTTCAGACTACAGCCTGGGAAAGTACCTATAACATCACATTCTTTATTTGTACTTAGGATCAACCTAGAGTAACATACATTCATGATTAGAAAAAGCAAGTTCAAGGTTACCTCATAATTAGAGGAATTTTTATTGCCCTTGTTGTCACATATTTTTATGTACGTAATACAACATGTGTGATATTCCAGCCACAGAGATCAAATCCAGGCATTCCATTCCAGTATTTTTTTCCTACAGATGAGATATGGGTGTAGACAGGTAGAATAATTTATTGGGGATGACAAAACCCTGATGACAACTTACAATGCCCAAGTTTATTGTCTATGCAGGCACCTTTAGTTATTATTGTTGAATTTCAGAGTACTTTATAATTGAGTTTCTGATTAAAATTCTTGTGGTAATGATTCATCATCCTACTGAACCAGATTTCTATTTTGTTTTTTTCTTTTATTTTTCTCACTATGAGTTCTTCAGTTTCTACGTATATTTTATTATATTCCCTACTGCTATAAACTAGTGCTCCTAGTTCATTTGTCAGCTGTTCCACTAATTTTATATTTACTCCTATTCAGATTCCCTAATAAAAATGCTTATTATGATCATATCTAACAGTGACTGCTGTAGCACCCTACCAGATCGTTCCTACCTCCAACTGGACCTGCTCATTTATCATCAAGGTTTGATTCATCAGTCAGATTGCAATATTCCCAACTACTCTTCTTTAAGCCTGCTAAACCAATTTGGGAAATAAATCCAATTTCCAACACACTGTCAATTATTCTAGAAAGCCTCAGATGCAGAGCCTCCGGCTTATTTACTAATGTAATACTAATGACAAAGAAAAAAAATTGAAGATAAAATACAGTTTAAACTTACCTATTCTCATAATTGTTTTTCTTATTGTTTCTATGTTATAAATGTTTCTATAACTATCTCTGCTAATAAAGACTTTGTATGTTTACCTATCTTGCATGAAGCTGCAAATAATAATTCTGTACTTCAGGGAATTCTTGCCTTTTGTGATCTCCAAAAATGATTTATAAACTGTGTTGAAATATGGACCTCATCTCCTGACTCTATTTTGGTATTGAGCATTCTTATTATTTTTTCTAAAAGCTATTTTGACAAATATATTCATACTGTAAAGTAATTGTTTAAAACTAATTTTTGCTTATTGACTTAATGAGTACAACCCACTTGCTTTTTAAAAATTCTCATGTTCATCATTACATAGTCTTCACCTTACTTGTTAGCAGATTTTTTTCTTTCAAATCTTACTTTGGTCATCCAGACTTTATGTTACACTAATTTTTTAAAAGTATGTTCTATTTTGGCATAATTTGTAGACCCTGAGAAAATAATTTACTGTACTACAAAAGAAAAATAATCTATGGGAGAACACTTTTATGTAATCAAACTTTAAAACCATTGGATTGTTGAAATAAGAATATCCTTACTTTTCTTATGTTCAGATTCACTTCACCATCTTTTCCAACTATTTTTCTTCTTTCCTTCTCATGACTCAGAGACAAACAACTCTTTTATTCCCATAAATACATTAATAAGCTCACTCTGATGTCAGTTTTGGTTCATATCAGCTATAGTCCACATGTGTTTCATCTCTATTAATGCAACTCAGTCTTTTGAATTGTACTGCCACAAAAATGATTTGTTCAACTCACAGCTACAGATAAAATAGTTTAGAACAATTCTATCACCCGAAGTTTAAAAGTGGCTCTGATTTTTCTACAGACCTTGGTTTCCTGATACCTACGTTTTGAGACCATAATTTTGATTCAGTACCTGTTGCTCTTGCTTTGCAAAAATTGCAAGTGCTACAGGTTAAATAACACCAGCCATGAACACCACCATTCAAATTTTAGTTACTATGGCATATTAACTGTGAGAAATCACAAAGTATTTCACTTCTATCTTTTCACTCCATGAATTACAAGGTGCATCATGATCTGTTACTAATCATGTCACTTTCATCAAAGTTTATTGGTGATTGTTCATTACATAAACATTATTCACTTCTGACATGGCAAAATATAGGCTTGTGTTGCCTACTTCCCTCTCAGTTTTGAATCCATGAGACATATTACAAAAATAGGTACTAAAAAGAAAAAAATTGGCCAAAAAAAAGGAAGTGCAGCAAAGAAATCAAGAGTAATAACACTGGAAGTGAAATCTGAATCAAACTTGAGTGGATTCATCAATAACCGTAGGAATATTGACAATGCCACCATTAAGGAGGCTCTAGGTTGGAAGCCAGGAAACATACTGAAGAATGACATAAACAAAATTACAAAGTAGGACTTCTAGCAAGTTTCTAGAGTCAAGATTACCATCCTGAATATCCCATAACTTCAACATAAAGCTGTGATATCCCTGTGGATCAACAGAGCCAAGAAAAATAGCAATCAGACAGTAAAGCAAATGATTCTCTTTAATCATCACACCCCTTCTCTAAGTACATACAGTACCACATGTGGAGAATTCTTTTGGACTGATTGTTTCTCCAGTGGAAAGTGTAAGTTGGAAGCAGACATTTGACTTCCTCACCATTCTGTGACACTTTACAGGAGATTCGTTCTGGAAACATGGGGAATGTTAGCAGGGCTAGTCAACCAGGAGTCAATTCTGAAAGAAGAATGCAAGTGGGGCCCACAACAACCAATATGTGAACCTTGGTGCTGACCACAACAGATGCTGGTTTAAACCACTCTCTAGTGCTACAACAGCTGTGTCAATGATAGGCTTGGAGACCAAAACCAACAGTCTGCTCAAAGTTTCTAGACAGGCCTACTGTAGAAAAATAGTCACAGACAAAGGGAGACTGCAAAGATGTAATAAATATCCATCTATTCAATGTGCAGATATTTATTAACCAAAAGGATCAGGAGCAATGAGGGAAATACGACCTGACCAAATGAAATGAGATGCCAATGACTGACCCTAAAGAGATGAAGATGTATGAGGTGCCTGACAAATAATTCAAAATACTATTTTAAGTAAATTCAATGAACTTCCAGAAAATATAAAAAAAGGAATTCAAAATGTTATGAGATATATAATAGGGATTGAAATAATAAAAATATCAAAAAGAAATCCTAGACCTGAAAAAAAAATACAATGAACAAAATGAAAAAAGTAGTATATTGCTTGAATAGCCAAATCGAGCAGAACAAAGAATCAGTGAGCTTAAAGACAGGCTATTTGAAAACAGACAGTCAGAGGAGACAAAAGAAAAAAAATGAAAAGGAACAAAGATCTGGTGGGATTCATGGGACAACATCAAAAAAGCAAATTTTCCAGTCACTGAGTTTAACAGGGAGTGGAGAAAGACAAAGGAGGTAGAAAGCTTATTTAAGGAAATAATAGCAAAACCTTTCCAAATCTAGAAAAATATAAATATCCTGACATAAAAAGGTCAAAGACTATCAATCAAATTCAATTCAAAGAAACAAGAACGGGCTGCCCTTGGGAAAAGAGGATATAGGATCCAGTTGGTAAAGCTTGTGGCTTGTCCCTACATGTACAGTTCTTATTTTTAAAAAGCTATTCTTTAAATAGATAATATAGGCATGTGACTTGAAAGGAAACCTTAAAAGGCACAAAAGGATTTGTCTTGTTTAAATTAAAAAATACTGTATCAGTATCAAATAATTAAATATTTCTTTGTTTGAATATCATAAAAAATTTAATTCAAAGAATGCTACTCCAAGACATGTTATAATTAAACTGACAAAAGTCAAACAAAGAAAGCATCCTGAAAACAACAAGAGACAAAAACAAATAACATATAAGGGAGTTCCAATATACCTAGTAGCAGATGTCTCAGCAGAAATCTTACAGGCCAGGGCGAGGCATTGTGGCTCATGCCTGTAATCCCAACACTTTGGGAGGCCGAGCTGGGTGGATCACTTGAGGCCAAGAGTTGAAACCAGCCTGGCCAACATAGTGAAACTCCATGTCTACTAAAAATAAAAAAATTAGTTGGGTGTGTTGGCACACATCTATGATATCAACTACTTGGGAGGCTGAAGCACAAGAATCACTTGAACCTGGGAAGTGGAGTTTGCAGTGAGCCAAGGTCACACCACTGCACTCCAGCCTGGATAACAGTCTGTCTCAAATAACATACTAAAATAAAGAAACCTTACAGGCCAGAAGAGAGTAAGATGATACAGTCAAAGTCTTAGAGGCAAAAAAAAACTGCCAACAAAGAATACTGCAAAGCAAAGCTATCCTTCAAAATTGAAATGTCAATGAGATGATATAGTCAAAGTTTTAGGGGCAAAAAACTGCCAACAAAGAATACTGTAAAGCTAAGCCATCCTTCAAAAACGAAAGGGAGATAAAGACTATTCCAGACAAACAAAAGCTGAGGGAGTTCATCACCACCATACCTATTTTACTGAAATGCTAAAGGAAGTTCTTCAAAAAGAAAAAAACTTTTAAAAAAGCTAATGAGTAACACAAAAATCCTTGTAAGTATAAAGATCATTGGTAAAAGTAAGTACATGATAAAGCTTAGAATACTCTAATATTGTAATTGTGTTATGTAAACCACTTATATCTCTAATATGAAGATTAAGAGATAAAATATTTTAAAATAATAGCTAAAATGAATGGCTAAGGAATATATAATATAAGAAGTTTGTACACTGTGACATAAAGAATTTAAACTATGAGAGGGAGTGGAGTTAAAGTACAGAGGTTTATTTTTGTCATCAAAGATAAATTGTTATGCATTTAAAACAACCTGTTACAAATGTAAGATGTTTTTGGTAAGCCTAACAGTAACCACAAAGCAAAAACCTAAAATAGAAACACGAAAAATAAAAAGCAAGGAATAAAAACATATTACTAGAGTAAATGATAACCACAAAAGAAAATAGTAGGGGAAGGGGAAAAAAGGATCTACGAAACAACTAGAAAAAAAAACAGTTAACAAAATGGTAGTAATAGGCCCTTACATATCAATAATTACCTTAAATGTAAATAGATTAAATTCTTCAATGAAAATACATAAAGTAGCTGAATAGCCAAATACAGGCATACATTGCTTCACTGCACTTAACTTTTTGTAGTTTGCAGATACTGTATTTTTTGCAGATTGAAGGTTTGGGGGCAACTCAGCACTGAGCAAATATATTGGCATAAATATATTCCAACAGCATGTGTTCACTTTATGTCTCTGTGTCACAAAACTCCCACGACACAAGATTTACCTATATAACAAACCTGTACAGGTATCCCAAACCCTAAAATAAAAGTTAAAGAAAAAGAAAAGTATGAAGAGCATCTGAATGTTAAGTGTTCTCGCCACAAAAATAATGTCTATATGAGGTAATGCATTTATTAATCAGCTAGATTTAATCATTCCATAATGCATGTATACTTCAGAACATCTTGTTGTATCCCATAAAAACATGTAATTATCTGTCACTTTAAAAACTTTAAAAAGAGAACATAGTGAAGATGAAGCTATGGACACACATGAGAAAAGTGATGAAAAGGATGATGATGTCTCAGAGGAAGTCATGCTGTCAAGCACTTCTTATTAAAGGAATTCTTGGTGACATTTTCAACATTAAAAGAGCAAAGGATAAAGAGTTGAAAGCTGATCCAAATAAAGATCAGCTTTATTAAGGAAAGAAATATGACAATCGGTTCAGGTATAGAAAGTTGTTCACATTATAAGTTATATAATGACAATAAATCAAGCACAGTTCAAACTTCCCTTGATAAGCTTTATACAAAGAAATCAAACATTTTAGTTATTAATGTTCCCAATATTATAGATTGTATAGAAAGCAAATATTGATTTCATTATTTTTAAAGAATTTTCCCATAAATTTAAGACCAACAGTAAGAGTGTTTCTAATCTCTTTTTTTGAGACGGAGTTTCGCTCTTGTTGCCCAGGCTGGAGTGCAATGGCGCGATCTCGGCTCACCGCAACCTCCGCCTCTTGGGTTCAAGCAATTCTCCTGCCTCCACCTCCCGAGTAGCTGGGACTACAGGCACGTGCCACCATGCCCAGCTAATTTTTGTATTTTTAGTAGAGACGGGGTTTCACCATGTTGACCAGGATGGTCTCGATCTCTTGACCTCGTAATCCACCCGCCTCGGCCTCCCAAAGTGCTGGGATGACAGGCGTGAGCCACCGCACCCCGCCAGTGTTTCTAATCTTTGACAACAATTTCTAATGGTCATAGAACATTATAAGATTTCCATTTATTAAGATTGCTTTGCATGGTTTCAGCATGCATGGCCATTTAATGTTGCTGCGCTATTGTGTAGAGCAAGAACTACCTGTAATAACTTTTTTAATTTTAGAAAATCAATAACTAAAAGTTACCTGGGACTGTCGACTAGAGGTTTATTTCCAAATTATGGAGAGAGGAAAGAGGTTTACTTAGGCATTATGCTTTGTTTTCACTATGTCTATGGATATTTAATTTTAATATTTCACCACAAAATAAATTCTCAGCTTAATTTCCCACATTTTCCACCAGAATCTTCATCTAAGTGCTATGCATGTTCTGATATTCTTCCTTCCTGTACAGAACTCAAGTAGTTTACACTTCTGGTAACAAAGTTGTATATTGTTCTCACATGAATGCAGATGTCTACATCACCGGGGAAACCAGAGATGGGATTCTAAAAGGAGCTCTTGAGGCTTACAATTGACTTGAGTTTCATTGGATACTGGTGCCGAATTGAGCCAAGAGAGCTCTATGTACACACTTTTGAGCCCAATCATGGCTGTGGAAAGACTGGGACAGCTTTCGCCAATTTGAGGGGGTGAAAAAAGCTCAGAGGGAATGGATAGAATCTTTTTCTCAAATTTACAGATTGTCTAAATTAAACTTGCCACTCAAAGTATGAACACAGATTGTCTCTTGTTTATTCAGAGACCTACAATGGCCCAAAAGAGCAAGTGATTGCCAAAAGGACAGAGTGACTAATACAGAACAAGAAGTCCCAATACTTTTTATTTTTAAAAAATGTTATTTAAAACTCCAAATGCATTTTCTTTTACATTCAATGTCACATATCACAGACAGGCCAGCCACAGAACACTATTTAACCCAAGGTGAAGCTTAACTGTAGTGCTAATCATTATGTGGAAGTAACCCTTCATTTTTTCTAAAGATTGTTTATTCAACAAGCTCAAAACAGAAAATATAGCCAGAACACCGGAGGAGCAGGAAAACTCTACAGAAACTATCTTTTACTGTTTTGATTAAGGAACCCAGATAAACAATAAAACATATCACTTGTAATTCCACCACCCATAGGTAACTGTATTTAATATTTTGATGTATATTGTATGAGACTTGTTTCTATACAAACATATATGTATGAGTATGTAGAATATTTTTTAACAAAACAGTGATTGATTATATTAGGCATATTATTCTAAAACCTGTTTTTTTCACTTGTATCACAGATATTATGGCAAAAATCATTTATCTGTATTATCATTGTTAATGGCTTTACTTATTATATAAGTAAATCATAACTTGTAAATCAACCTGTATTTGGAATATTGTTATGGTGTGAATGTGTCCCCACAAATTCCTATGTTGAAATTATAACTTCCAAAATGATGGTATTAAAAGGCAGAGCCTTTTGGAAGGTGATCAGGTTATGAGGGCAGACTCCTCATGATTGTGATTAGTACCCTTCTAAAAGAGGTTTTCCTTTTATAAGAGTACTAATAAAGAAAGAGGTCTTTTTATAAGAAAGACCTTTCTTATAAAAGAAGTCTTCGAAAGCAGTCCTTCCTTTTCCACCATGGACACAGCAAGAGGTGCTATCTATGAAAAAGTATGATCTCACTAGACAGTGAATCCACTCCTGCCTTCACCTTGGATTTCCCAGCCTTCAGACTGTGAGAAATGAATTTCTCTTGTCTTTAAGCTACCTAGTTGATAATATTGTCTTTTGTTACAGCAGCCTGAATGGACTAAGACAGGCATTCAGATAGTTTTCTTCTTTTTGTATTATATATGCATGTGAATATATTATTGAATATCTATCTTTACTCTATTTTTTATATATTCTAAAATTGAAATGCTGTCAAAAAGAACACCATATTAAATGATTTTGCTATAAATCTTCACAAAAAATGCCATTTAGAAAAGTTGAACTACATTGTATGTTAGCCCAGGTTCCCACATCACAATGAACTTATTCTTTCAACTTTATAAACTTCCTAATCTGATAGTCAAATAAGGGCATCTCATTTGTTTTCAGTTGCATCGTTTACTGCTGTTGAAACTGAATATTTACCATATTTCATAGCCATTTTTATTTATTTGCAAGTATTTAAATTCTGCTCTTTGTCCATTTTTATTTTACAATTTTTACTATTTTCTTAATTGATATCTTTGTATTAAAACCAGTAACACATTTGTGCTACAAATACTTTTCCTGGTTCATAATTTGTATTATAATTTTTTAAAGTATTACTTTTATGATAAAATTATTTTGTAAAAACTTTCACTCTTTTAAAAAAAAATAGTTTCTACATTTGGGCCATGTTGGGAATGGTCTTCTCCACCTCAAGAACATATAAATATTATGTACATTTTTGTGTATTATTTTATGGTTTTCAGTATTTCATATTTTATGTTTATACTTCAAAATTATGTTTTAACATTTAAATCTTATGTCATATAGAAGTCTATTGTTATTTTTCTTTCCAAATTATTAAATGATTATTTATATACTATTTTTTAATAACATACAATTTCTGATTTTAGATATTGTATATTTTTAGCTCTAGAATTTCTATTTGGGGTTCCTTTGTAGATATCTTTGTAGATATATCTTTCTATATCTCCCCTGAAGTTCTCCAACTTCTTTCCAATACTTTCATCTTTTATAAGTAGGTTCGTTAACAAACTAATCATAACTATTTTAAAGTCCTTATCAGCTAATTTCGTCATCTGGTTGATCCGTCATTCTGTTTCTATCATCCATATTTTCTCCTGGCTATGTGTAACATTTTTCTGTTTCTTCAGATGTCTAGAAGTCTTTTATTCTACACTAAACATTAGAGATAACACATTGCAGAGTTGTTAAAGCCACTGTTTTAAGGTTAGCTATTTTGGATTTTGTTTTGTTTTGCTTTTCTGGTAAATACAACTGAGCCAGGTATTACTTAATACAATATGTTTATTTGGGTTTGTTTCCACACTATTTCATCTTATTGATTGATTTGCCCATTGAGTTTCCAGTACAAAATTCTCCTATCTTTCTCAGACAAGTATGAAATTTTTTTCTAGCAGACAAATTAGTGGAGGATCGGCTTGCTAGTATGAAGATGTGGTGTCAGTCTCTGTTACAACAAATCTATTTCTATTTTGCCCTCATACCTGAGATGTGATTCTTATTTCTAATCTCTGGCCCTCTGGGTTCCATGAACAGTATGAGGTGTTTTCCAAATATCATTAAATTGATGGGAATCAAAGTCCTAAACTCCATCATCTTCCCAAAATCCAGGCGCTACTGAGATATTTGTGCAGCCTTTTTTTTTTTTTTTTTTTTTTTTTTTTTTAAGCTTTGAAGCACCTGTTGCTCCCCTGAGTTCCTTGGAGCCTTGCTCCCAACATGTGCAGTTCTGAGTCAGACAAGGCTTTGAGAAGAGCTTGTACACAGAATTTGGAGCTCTTCCTTACTTCTCTATTCTTTCTGGAATTTCCTACCCTTAACAATACCTAGCACTACAAAGGCATGGGAAGATCTTTAGTCCAGGTGGCATGTATTCAGCTAACTGGTGGTCATCTTTAAATTTTAATTATATTTTAACATATATTTCTCTATTAAGATAAAAATAAACATTTATTGACATCCACATGTAAAGAGAAAGATTAATGAGCTTTTAACTCCTTCTTTATCCCATCTCCATGTTTTTGTAAAATAATGTCTTTTAAAAAATACAGAATGTCATTTTGTTATTGGATATTACATATCTTCTAATTTAATATGTTATATTTGACCTTTAAATAAAGATACATTCACATTAGTTCTCATTTTTCTCATTTCTAGTTTAAAAATTTTATCTGAATTTGTAAATTATAAAGGTTATGAGATTATGGAAATTTGGAAAACAGAAAACTTCAAGAACTATTGCATTTTTTGCCTATTCATTTTAGTCTTTATGTGGTGATACTTTTAGATTTCCCCTCATTTTACCTCTCATTCCCACAACAACCAATAGATACCTTCATAGTCTAGATTTATAGAAGTTTTAAAACTCTGCTTAGAGACACTAACAAATGATAAGATTAGCCAGCCACTCTATAGTTTGGGGCATCAGTCACATAGGCTGCTTATTTCTAAAAATCCTTTTCTCTGGCTGGCACAATGACAGGGAATCTTCCCTTCTCTTCCTGCTCTGCAGATCCCTGATGGACAGAGTCATGGCCCATGTCCTGCCGGTCAGTTAGCGTCTCCTGATGTACATTTGGGAAAGACTGCTCCATAGGCTTAGCTCCCATTTGGTTTTATTTGACGTGGTGAGCCAGTAGCAACTCAATTTGGCTTAAATGGCCACACTTAATTCTTTAGCTGCATATTGCTCTCAGTATAATGACTGGCAGAGACAATTCTTTCATCTTTGGTTAAACTCCAGATACTCATTTAAAAAAGGGATTCTCCAAAGGTGTGTTATTCTTTTGTTTATTGTGTGTGTATGTATGTAATTTCTACTTTTATTTTAGATTCAAGGGGTAACTGTATACACCCAGAGGAAAGTAAATTGTTCTACCAAAAGACACCTGCACTAATCGCAGAACTATGCACAATAGCAAAGACATGGAATCAATAAGTGCCCATCAGCAGTGGACTGGATACATACAAGCAAATGTGGTACATGTACACCATGGAATATATATATCCATAAAAAAGAAGAGAATCATGTACTTTGCTGCAACATAGATACAACTGGAGGCCATTATCCTAAGCAAATTAATGCAGAAGCAGAAAATCAAATATCTCATGTTCTCACTTATAAGTAGCAGTTAAACATGGGGTCATACATGGACATAAAGATGGCAACAATAGATACTGAGGGGAACTAGATGGGGGAGAAAAGGTAGGAACAAGAGCTGAAGAACTCAAGGACCTAGAAATAGAAATTCCATTTGACCCAGCAATCCCATTACTGGGTATATATCCAAAGGATTATAAATCTTTCTATTATAGGGACACATGCACACGAATGTTCATTGTGGCAGTGTTTACAATAGCAGACTTGGAACCAACCCAAATGCCCACCGATGATAGACTGGACAGGGAAAATGTGGCACATATACACCATGGAATACTATGCAGCCATAAAAAAGGATGAGTTCATGTCCTTTGTAGGGACATGGATGAACCTAGAAACCATCATTCTCAGCAAACTGACACAAGAACAGAAAATCAAACACCTCATGTTCTCACTCATAGGCGGGTGTCGAACAATGAGAACACATGGACACAGGGAGGGGAGCACCACACACTGGGGTCTGTCGGGGAGAGCAAGGGGAAGGACAGTTGGGGGGTAGGGAGTTGGGGAGGGATAACATGGGGAAAAATGCCAGATATAGGTGATGGGGAGGAAGGCAGCAAACCACGTTGCCATGTATGTACCTATGCAACAATCTTGCATGTTCTTCCCATGTACCCCAAAACTGAAAATGCAATAAAATATAAAAAAAAAAAAAAACTACCTATTGGGTACTATGCTCATTACCAGGGTAATAAGATCATTCCTACCTCAAACCCATTTCTTTTTTTTCTTTTTTTTTTTTGGATTTTAGAGATAGAATTTATTTGAGGGAGGTTAATGAGTGCCATTTAAAATAAGTAGAGTTTGCGATAACTTGAAGGTTTTTAAGCATACTTAAACGGAAATATTCAGTTGCCCTTTCTAAAAAGAAAGCTCATTTGGAGACTAATCAAGAATCTATTTTCTTAAAAGTGTATGGTTTAATGTATCTGAATGATAAATATTTTAAAATTTTATATCATTCAAACCCATTTCTAATATTTGATTAACATTCATCTTTATGTAACAATTTCAGGAGAAGTAAGCAGATAATATTCCTTTTGAGCTTTCGCTTGTCTGCAAATGCCTGTTGCTCCTGCAATGAACAATGGCTCATCAGGAAACATAATTTCTTCTGCCATAACTCTGCTGACATTTCTTCTTTGTCTTCTAGCGTTTGCTTTTGTAAAAGTATGACAACGACTCACAGTGTTCTATGAGAACTTCTGACTGGATGCTAGAATAATTTTTCCCTTTTATTCTGAAATTTGATTTACTAAGATATGTCTCTCTTTATGTTTTGGTATTTCATGGGTCTTTCTGATATGAAGACCACATCTTCTTTAAACTCCTGGACATCATCTTTTATGATTTTTTTTACATTTTAAATTTTCTTTTCAGGTTCTCGGTTTTTATTTCCATTTGTGGCAGTGTTTCCCGAAGTTTTCATATCATTAAAAATATTTAATGTTCATATTTTGAAAAATAAATATTCCTAAATTCAATCCCAGACATACTAAACTTGTGTCTCTGGGTAGATAGACAGCAAAGGAAGATAAATTTTAAACAAGTATGTGGGTGGCTATTACATTCATACATTTGGGAAACAGTTTTATGTATTTTTTATTATGCCTATGTTTGATTTTCTGGCTCTGTTCCCCATGCTGTATATGCACCATTCCTTGTAATAACTCCTCTTTTTCTTTCTTTGCATTCTATGATCATTTCTTGAAATGCTCTTCCAATCCACTGATCCAGTTTTCTGTGATATCTAATCTGATGCTGAATGATTCTATTGTTTTTTCAAATTCAGTAATCATGGGACACCTGAAATAAGTTTTTTCTAGTTTCTAATTCCTCTGATTATGTAAATGCCAGGTCTCCTTGAATATTGTTAAGACTTTTTAAAAGAAAAACTTTGTCATTTTTCCCGAAGATGTCACATTACAGGACTCATGTCTGACTTGTCTTCTTCCTTTGAATTAATGAATAATGTCACATATACAGTGATTTTATTGTATTTATAAGCCATTAGAGAAATTAACTTTTCAGCCAGGCATAGTGGTTCAAGTAATTTTTCAATGCTGTAATATAAGCATTTCGGGAGGCCAAGGCAGGAGGATCCCTTGAATCCAGAAGTTCAAAGCCATTGTGGACAAATTAGAAAGACCCCACCTCTACAATTTTTTTTTTAATTAGCTGGGTGTGATGATGTGCACATGTAATCCCACCTGCTCAAGGAGCTAAAGTGGGAGGATGGCTTCAACAAATGAATTCAAGGCTGCAGTGAGCTATGATCCCACCTTTGCATGCCAGCCTAGACAACAGAGCAAGACACTGTCTCAAAAAAAAAAAAAAAAAAAAAAAAAAAAAAAGAGAAAAGAAATAAACATTTCCACTGTTGGAGATATGTTCATGTTTTTATTTAGACAAAATGGGAAAAGGAAGTCTTGATGTTTCTATAGGTTTTGCCTGTGTAACATAAAAGGAAATTTAAATACCGAAAACTAGCTATGAAGAAAATATTTGCATTTTTTTAAATGTTTGTTTAGTATATCTAAGCTATCTGGGTCTGCAGCCCTCCTTTTCAATGAGGGTGCAGTCCAAATGTCACCAAGTAGTGTGAGTGCCTTTGCTAGTTGTTTTTTGAATAATTATGCTTTCTATCAATATTTAACCATGTGAAAATATATAGATACACTCAATGTAACAGGATCTTGAGAATACAGCAGTAAAATAAATCCATGTTCATGGCTTCACGAAGCCTACAGTCTTGTGAGAAAAAAGGATATTAAACTAATAACTACCTAATTATGGCTGTGATGATCACAATAATTAAAAAACACACTATACATTGAAAGCATTTTAAATTATATTTTACTCTGTCTAGAAAGTCAAAAAAATGTTTAGGAATGTGATACTCAAATCAAGGCCTGCAAGACCTGAAAGAGCATTTAGTGTGAAAGGAGCATGTGTATTTGACTGTGTAAATGAAATATTGTAAGCAAAGGGGAGGATGACTCAAGAGATGACAAGAGAGGCAGACAAAATCTTGTCAGTCATGCTAAAAATCTTCACATTTCTACTGGGAAACTAGAGGAGAATTTTAGAGACAGTGACCCAATCAGTCTGAGGTTTGCTGTTACTTTCTGAAATCCTGATAGAGTGGAAGTATGACCCCTACTCTCTTGCTGAGCACCCATGACTCCCTCTTACTTTCAGGTAGTTATCTGCATGCCCATTCCACAACAGGCTGAATGGCAGTAGCAAATCTGAAAGGAATAAGGAATTTACCTTACAAATTTACTTGCACAATGCAAAACAGTTATTTATTGCAACATTGTAAGAGCAAAAATTGGAAACAACTCAAACGTTCATGAATTAGGAAAACTTTGCTACACTCACACAATGGAATACTTGTACAACTATTTAAAAGGAAGCTCTCTAAATACTGACATGGAAAAACCTCCAAGATCAGATTCAGTGAAAAACTCAATTCAGGTCGGCATAAGTAAGCAGATGAGAAAATAGACATCCATATTGAAATTTCGTTGTATTTTCATAAAGAACACTGAAAGGATAAACCACACACACACACACACACACACACACACACACACACACACAAAGAATAAATGGTTACTTACAGGAGACAGAAACAGGTAGGAGCAAAACTTCTCAATGTAAACCTCTTTATATTATGTTGATTTTTGAAACATATTATTTATTCCAAAGATGAGTAAAATAAATATTAAAGAGGATAAATATTTAAGGAAATTAAGTAGAGGTACTAAGGGAAGCTACAGGAAAAGTACATTTTTAAAAAACCATTAAACGTATCATCTTTAGCAGTGAAACCAGTTGGCCATTCAATTCTGGTTTGTTTAGGATTTATAACTGAAAATCAACTTTTAAATAAGAGTTTCCAACAGTTTCTTTAGGATTTTACTAGAATGTGTTAGCTCTTTATTAAAGTAACTATGCAGTGCCTGCATCACACTCAGGTTTCAGAAAAGCAACAAGTTCAGGAAAATCAGAGAACTCAATCAATGCACTGCAAATACAACAAGCATAGCAATTTCTAACCTCATGTTTCCTAACGAAAGGCCTTTTATATATATGTTTTGTTATCGCCTATGCCAAGTTTCACACATCATGATGGAATTTCCAAATAGTCATGTATATTATTAAAAACAACCTTGTCTAGATGGCAGTGTAATTCTGAGACTTCAAGTCCTATCTTGGCTCCAAACTATATAAATTAAAGGAATATCGATCTTTAAATACTAGTACAGTAAATAATTGAGGCTTTAGCCAGCACTGCCACAAACGTTGTTAGAAGTTTTGTCTTCATAATGGTCTCCCAAGCAAGCACTTAAATGGTCAATTCCATTAGCTTTATAGAAATCAACTTTGTCAACTTAGTGACAGATTTCTTAAGCACAGATCTCTTTCTTGAGTCTGATTACTTGCCCTGGCATAGTGATGAAAAAGTGCACCATATTATCCCAACTCGTTTAAAGTAGCTATAAAAACCTGCCTACTAGATGGATGCAGGTGCAAAAGTAGTACTATTTTCTAACTGCCTCTTTTTTTCTGTTATACACACTAGCCTGCAGTCAAAAATAGACTACTCCTGGAAGAAATGGTAGAACACGAATTCACTGGTATTAATTGCCTACTACCAATACCACCGAGGCATTTTTAATTGACAAACAAGTTGAAAATAGTCTTCATTGTATAAAAGACTTGCAGAACACAGCATTTTAAACAAACAAAAAAAATGAAACATGACATTGGAATGCTGCAGGAATAGTTATAGCCCATCCTTGTAGAAATATTTGCAAATTTAAGTTGAAATCACATAATTTCTATACAAGATGTATTACTTCATATTATTTAGCATAAAGAAAAAAAGATTTATTACTTCATACTATTTAGTATAAAGAAAAAAATAGTTATTTTGGTGATGGAAACTTTCTCAAGATGATCTTTGCAATGGACGAAATGTGTCTCCCTAAAATGCATATATTGAAATCCTAATCCCCAAGGCGATGGTATTAAGTGGTAGGGACTTTGAGAGGTGATTAGGGAATCAGAGTGAAGCCCTTATAAATGGCATTAATGTCTTTAGAAGCAGAACCCCAGAGACTTCTCTGGCCCTCTTTCTACCATGTGAGGATACAGTGAGAAGTCTACGGTGTGTAACCTAAAAGATGACCCTCACCAGAACCTATGATGGTGCCACCTTGATCTCAGACTTCGAGCCTCCAAAACTGTGAGAAATTAATTTGGGTTGTTTATAAGCCACCCATTTTATGGTACTTTGTTATAACAGCCTGAACTAGTACAATCTCTTTTTTTTAGAAAGAGCATCAGTCTAGAAATCAAGCCAAAACAAAACATCTAGCAAAATACCTGACACCCAGCAACTTAATAAGTATTCACTGAATTAAAATCAGAATTGGGTTTTGAATCTGCCACTCACCACTTTGTGAGCTTAGATATTTTGCATCTCTATCACACAGCTTTCTTATCGAATATAATGCTATCTGCCTTATAGAATAGCATGGATTGTTTGAAAGGAACACATTATCTCAACATTTTACTAACACTTAGAAATTACAGTTTTGAGATGTCAGAAAACATGTTAGGATGAGCTCGATATCCAGCTCTTTCTTTAATTTACATGCTTGTGTGGACAAAACATTTTAACATAATTGATAGGATTTCACCATTTGGCATTATGTAGATAGAACTGGAAAAAATAAACTGAGTTCTATAATTTGCTGTTTATCCCAACAGTCTTAAGCTCTAAGCAACAAAGGGCTTCCTCATATCAGTTCAGCCCTCCCAGCCCTTGAGCAAAATATTAGTAGTGGGATCAGAGGTAGTATTTCTGCCGGAATCTAGCTATTCCTCCAGTGGCTGCCAAACTGAATCATTCTTTTTTATTCAGTTCTTCCTCATGACTTTGCCTTGATTTTCTGAGTGTTTTTCAGGTTTTATACACTACTGCAAACAGTGCCTACCCTGAACCCCAGTTTTTTCTTTTTTTCCCCGAAGATGGAGTCTTACTGTGTCACCCACGCTGGAGTGCAATGGTGCAAACTCAGCTCGCTGTAACCTCTGCCTCCTGGGTTCAAGCAATTCTCCTGCCTCAGCCTCCTGAGTAGCTGGGATTAAAGGTATGCACCACCACGTCCAGCTAATTTTTTTTTTTTGTATTTTTTGTAGAGACACGGTTATGCCATGTTGGCCAGGTTGGTCTTGAACTCCTGACCTTGTGATCTGCCTGCCTCAGCCTCTCAAAGTGCTGGGATTACAGACATGAACCACAATGCCCAGCCTGCAGTTTTCTTAATTAGGGCCCTGAAGCCCTGACTAGTTCTTACTAATATCCTCCTAGCACAATTTAGACTCAATTATCTCTACCCATGTCCCCCTATACTCTCATTCCCGTCATGTCCAGGTACTGGCTAGAGAACTGATTCAGCCTGAACTAATCTTTGAAGATCCATATTATCACCATGTGCCATACTATTAATTGATCCATTAATCATCCCAAAGTCCTTTCAGTTGTTGTGAGTACGATTTTACTGATAAAGCTGGAAGAATTAGAAGAGAACTTCCAGATCCCTACTTGCATCTACACGCACATGCTTTGCCTTCTTTTTTGTTGCTAGAAATGAACTGTCCTGCAACCATCTAAATCAGGCCATCCACATCAACACTGGATTCCATTCTTTCCTACTCAAAGACATCATTATGGCAATTCACTTCTGTCTCTCCTGTATCAACATGTATTTTCTCTACTAGTTTATTAGCATACAAATACAAAAGTATTCCTTCCACATTACAAAAAATCTTGCAAATTTTCCTACATGTCTGCTTCCTTTCTCTCACTCTGTTGCTTTAGTTTCTGTGTAATAGGAAGAAAAAGGAAAACTTCTACTATACTATCAATGCCTTCAATACTTCACTTCTGACACCAGATGTGTGATTTTTCCCCGCTCATTAATCTAGTTCTCCTGCAGAAAACAAGTGGGTTTCCTGTAAGCTAACTACATTCTGACACTTTCTGTCTGGAGATGGCATCAGATCCCACAGGCTAAGTGTTTAGTCCCACAAGACTGCCCTCCACTTCAGACACCAGCTGCAAGCAGTAGGTCCACAGATTCTGTACAACTTTTGGCTACGTTGGCTGCAAGCCAGAAGTTCTTAGATACTTCCTTCTTGAGTTCAGTCATTTGCTACAGTGTCTCACAGAATTTAGGGAAAACATTTACTTAAATAGATCAGCCATTCATTAAAAAGATGTAAGTTAAGTACAGTCAGATGGAAAAGATACATAGCACAGGGTCTGAGAGAAGGGGCATAGCACTCCCGTGCCCTTTGCAAGTACACAGCTCTCCAGGCACCCCCACGTGTCCAGCAGTCTGGAAGCTCTCTAAACCCAATGGGTTAGGGATTTTTATGGAGGCTTTATCACATAGGCAAAATCAAGCTGGAAAACAGACCCCTGCTCCTCTCCCCTTCCCAGAGGATGGCAATGACGCTGACAGTTTCAGGCATCTAATCATGGCCTGGTCTTTCTTGTGACCAACTCCCATTCAGAAGCTGTTGAAGAGTCACCTCATTAGAAAAAAATAATACATTTCTATTGATATAGTTTGGATATGTGTCCCCTCTAAATTTCATGCTAAAATATAATCCCCAGTATTGGAGGTGGTGCCTGGTGGAAGGTGATTGGATCATGGAGGCAAATCCCTCATGGCTTGGTGTTGTCCTTGTGACAGTGAGTTCCCATGAGATCTGGTTGAAGTATGTGGCCTCTCCCCCACGACCCCCACTCTCTCTCTTGCTCCTGCTCTCACCATGTGATATTCAAGTTCCCTGCCTTGCCTTCCACCGTGAATAAAAGCTCCCTGAGTCCTCCCCAGAAGCCAAGAAGATGCTTGCATCATGTTTCTACAGCGTGCAGAACATTGAGCCAATTATATCTCTTTTCTTTATTAATTGCCCAGTCTTAGGTATTTCTTTATAGCATTGCAAGAATGGCCTAACATAGCTATCACCCAGATAATTCCAAGGGATTAGGAGCTCTGTTTCAGGAGCTGGGAATGAAGATCAATATGTGTAACTTTTATTTTAAAGTATAATTTCACACTTTCCTAGCATAGTATCTTGAAAGCATCGCGTTCACCTACTGTCTCCAACTACTCTCCTCCTATCCTCTCTTAAACGCACTCCACTGTGTCTTTTGTGCTGAACTTCACCAAATTTACCCCTCTCAAGGTCACCAGTGACATCCACATTGCTCATTTGGTGATTTTCAAGAAGAAAATCTAGATTTGGAGGTTTGGCAAATAAATTTTAAATGCAAAACAAAAAAATCACCTATAAAAGAAAATGTGGGACTCTATTAAAATTAAAAATATCTTCTCTTTGAAACACACAAAAAAATGAAAAAGCAAGCCCCAGACTGAGTGACAATATTGGCAAACATACATCTGATAAAGGACTGTTATCTAAAATATACAAAGTACCCTTCAAACTAATATGCAATTATAGCAACAATAAGAAACAAGAAGCAAAAGATCTGAATAGATATTTGAATAATAATAAAGATATACAGATAGCAAATAAGTATATAAAAAGATGCTCAACATCATTTATCATTAGACAACTGAAAATTAAAACAATAATGATATACCACTACACACCTACTAGAATGGCTAAAATTCAAAACCTGGGGAAGAGATCCAAGAGGGCTGAATAGGACAGCTCTAGAGTGCAGTCCCCAGCGAGAAGAATGCAAAGGGTAAGTGGTCACTGAATATCCAAACGCGTTTTTACTGCCCACAGACCAGGAGATTCCCAGCATAAAAGTGCAACAAGTTTCCAGCATAGCTGTTTCAGCTGGCGCTGTGGGTCTCTGCACAAAAACTAACACAAATCCGGGCAGCCATTTCAACAGACTCCTGAAAAACCTGGGATACAGAGTCACCCATTCAACTGAAAAAAAAGGGGCTGAAACAGGAAGCCAGGTGATCTGAGTTGATGGTTCCCATCCCCACAAAGGTGAGCAATGTGAAATGCTTTGGACTGAGAGTTTCGCAGCAAGTGCCGCTGGACCCAGGATGGTCCAGCTCAGTGAGGGAAAGGACGTCAGCCATTACCGAGGCAGTCTGCCATTACCGAGGCAGTCCGCCATTACCGAGGCAGTCCGCCATTACCGAGGCAGTCCGCCATTACCGAGGCAGTTCCAACTTTATCTCTGTAAACAAAACCACAAGGAAGTTCACACAGCAGCTGGGCAGAGCCCACAGCAGCTCAGTAATGCCTCTGATGGCAGACTGTGACTAGCGTACCTCCTTGCTGGGCAAGGCATCTCTGAAAAAAGGCAGCATATCAGGAACTTATAAATAAAGGAGCATCTTCCCAGGACAGAGCACCTGGGGAAAAAGGCATTTATGAGTTCTGCTGCAGCAGACTTAAAATCACCTGCCCAGAAGCTCTGAACAGAACAACAGAGCTCCCAGCCCAGCACTTTAGCTCCTATAAGGGACAGACTGTCTCCTCAAGTAGCCTCCTGACCCCCACACTTCCAAAGAGACACCTCATAAAGGAGAGCTCAGGCTGACATCTGGTGGGGACCCTTCTGGGATGAACATAACAGAAGAAGAAGAAACTGGCAGCAACCCTTACTGTTCTGCAGCTGCTGCAGGTGATCCCCAGGCAAGCGGTGTCTGGAGTGGACCTCCAGGAGTCCTACAGCAGAGGGGCCTGACTGTTAGAAGGAAAATTAAAAAAAGGAAGAGAGAACTTCAACATCAACAAAAAGGACCTCCACTCAGAGACCCCATCTGAAAGTCACCAACTACAAAGACCACAGGTAGATAAATCCACAAAGATGGGCAGAAACCAGTGCAAAAAGGATGAAAACATTAAATACCAGAATGTCTCTCCTCCTCGAAGTGATCACAACTCCTCACCAGCAAGGGAGAAAAGCTAGATGGAGAATGAGTCTGACGAATTGATAGAAACAGGCTTCATAAGGTGGGTAATAACAAACTTATCTAAGCTAGAAGAACATGTGCTAACCCAATGCAAAGAAACTAAGAAACTTGAAAAAAGTTAGATAAAATGCTAACGAGAATAAACAGCTTAGAGAAGAATATAAATGACCTGATGGAGCTGAAAAACACAACAAGAGAACTTCGTGAAGTATATAGAAGTTTCAACAGCCGAATCGATCAAGCAGAAGAAAGGACATCAGAGATTGAAGATCAACTCAATGAAATAAAATGAGAAGCCTCCAAGAAATATGGGATTATGTGAAAAGACCTAATATACGTTTGATAGGTGTACCTGAGTGTGACGGAGAGAATGAATCCAAGCTGGAAAACACTTTTCAGGATATTATCCGGGAGAACTTCTCCAACCTAGCAAGGCAGGCCACCATTCAAGTCCAGGAAATATGTGCCCCAAGGCACATAATCATCAGATTCACCAGGGTTGAAATGAAGGAAAGAATGCTAAGGGCAGCCAGAGAGAAAGGTCAGCTTACTCACAAAGGGAAGCCCATCAGACTCACAGCAGATCTCTCAGCAGAAGCCCTACAAGCCAGAAGACAGTGGGGACCAATATTCAACATTCAGAATGTTGAATATTGGTCCCCACTGTCTTCTGGCTTGTAGGGCTTCTGCTGAGAGATCTGCTGTGAGTCTGATGGGCTTCCCTTTGTGAGCCGGGCGCGGTGGCTCACGCCTGTAATCTCAGCACTTTGGGAGGCCGAGGCGGGTGGATCACGAGGTCAAGAGATCGAGACCATCCTGGTCAACATGGTGAAACCCCATCTCTACTAAAAATACAAAAATTAGCTGGGCATGGTGGCACGTGCCTGTAGTCCCAGCTACTCGGGAGGCTGAGGCAGGAGAATTGCTTGAACCCAGGAAGCGGAGGTTGCGGTGAGCCG